>JABUQX010036767.1:0-2500 GCA_015478945.1 Trachelipus rathkii
GAGAGAGAATAAGCCTAAGAAAGTTCGTTGGGAATTAGCTCGCTTGGAAATATAATTATATATATCGTTCTATCGTCTGTAGAGCTGTTGTTATTTATTGCCTAAGATAATGATTATGTTTAATATTTCAGTACTTTTTATTCACTAAGTTAGTTTTTATTATCAGCGTATCACAGTAGGAATTGTTTTTGCGGCACAGCTTTTAAAAATATTTTTACATATAAAATTTTTTTCTTCTTCCAATATTTGAATTTTTAGGCACACGCTCTGTTTGGGTTATTATAGCACAGTTGCTTATCACACAGAAAATTTTTCTTCTATTTATAAATTTTGATTGCACAGATATTACATGAATTTTAGGCCCTTATTAGAAGGTAGATAATTACAGGTAATAAGTGTCACTCTAGGGAGGCGTAAACAGAAAGATTATGGACTGAGATACTCAAAGCCCTTAATTTATTTAATTGTAATCAAGTTCTGTGCGCGAATAAAAAATTTATCACTTTGTCATTTATTAAACAATTGCAATATGAAATGTTATTATCTACAAATAGGAAATAATAATGCCATAATGGGTATATAAGCATATAATTTAACTAAATAAACCTCGTAAATTATAGCAATGTCAGTAGAAAAACCCTGACACAAGTCTAATAACAACCTCTCACTTGGGAGGTATGCAAAACAGTCCCGTCTTTAGCTTGGCCCTTGCTCCTTCCGGATTCAAGCCCGCTTATTTCAAATCTCTAACACCTCCCACTTTGGGGTGTTGGTGCCTCACAGTTTTTTTTCAAAAAGGATTCTATTTGGTTACAACGGTTATGCCAAATATGTTTACCTATTACTCTCATAGATGTGCTTTAAAGGTATGTAAGTCAGCATTGTACACAGATGCACATCCTTCTATGACACACATTCTGGTGCCTTACATGACTGTCCCTAACATCTACAGTGTTTCACTGGCATATTATATTATATATATATATTATATATATATATATATATATATATATATATATATATATATAGTATATATAAATATATATATATATATATATATATATAATAAAATATATATAATCATATATATATATATATATATATATACTATATATATATAATATACTATATATATATATATATATATATATATATAAATATATATTTATTTATTAACATTGTTTAACTTCTTATTGAAATACAAATCTTCTCCATCCTATAATAGATTTTAATATATATATATATATATATATAATATATATATAATATATATATATATATATATAATATATATTATATATATAATATGTACCATAATATATATATATATAATATATATATATAATAATATAATATATTTATAAATGAGATATTATTTTTAAAGCAAATATGCTATATATTGAAGTTTATATATTATATATATATATAATTTATATAAATATACATATATATATATATATATATATATATATATATATATATATATATATATATATATATATATATATATATATATATATATATATATATATATTATATATATATATATATTTAGTTTATGTCATCGTGCAGCGTAGACGTGTTTTTGAATGCTCTCTGTTGAAAGTTTATATTTATTTTATTTATTGTTATTATTGTTATGTAATGCTTTGTTTAGGTGAAAGTGTTTGTGATTTTCCATCCTCTCTTTGTTTTAATTAAAAATTTTTATTAAATCATATCAGTTAGTATCCACTTATTAGCTTCAGTGAAGTTCTGCGCGCGGAGTTTGTAAAAGATAAGTAATAGTTTTGTTTTTTTTTCTTTATATTTTTTTTTTGTCAAATTTTTGTGGTTGTGAGTTTTTAGTAAGCTAAATGGGAAAAGGTTACGTAAGTTTGAGTTTTATTATTTTTTTATATACTAAATTTGATTTTTAATTAATTTTAGCATATAAACTTTTTAATTTAGGTTTTAGCGTATGATCAATTTTATCCCGATTTCTCCTTTTGTTTTTGTCTGTTTTTGGCTTTTATTTTTATTTGTGTGTGTTCGTGTGTGTGTGATGGCAGATTTGCGTAGGTGCGGGCTTTCTATTGACTTTACCAACATCCGCGGCTTAAACTCTAACTCTGCTTCCGTGGAATACCACCTCTCTAACTCTAACCCTAATCTTTTGCTCTTGTCTGAGACTCAGATGGCTAAGAATTCATCCTCTAACTCATTTAATGTATCCAACTATAACTTATTTCATAATTTTCGTCTAAAAGATGGAGTTTGTGCCTATGTAAACATTAACACTCCTGTAACACGTCTCGTGAATCTCGAATCTCCTAATTTCGATGTTCTGTGCCTTAAAATATTTCTTCCTTCTACTACAATATCTTCTCATCCAAATACTGAGGTCTTCTATTTAGGGGATTTCAATGTACACAACACTGAATGGTTGGGGTCCTCTCATACTGATTTAGGTGGGGAGAGGCCCGAATCATTCAGCATTCTCAACGAATCTGGAGCACTT
>JABUQX010036767.1:7500-10000 GCA_015478945.1 Trachelipus rathkii
GAAAGACAGCAACAAGTATTGAAAAACAGAAAACGACTTGTTCCAATAATTGAAACAGTGTTACTATGTGGTCGGCAAGGATTGGCTCTTCGTGGCCATAGAGATTCTGGTATAATATCGATGTCGAAAGAACCCAAGAATACTGAAGGAAACTTTCAGGCAATATTACGGTATAGAGCAAAAGGTGATGCCAGTCTGCAGACTTCTTTAGAGGGAGAGGGTTATAAATATCTTAGTCCACAAATTCAAAATTTCATAATAGAAGCATGCAATGCTATTTTGTTGAGGCAAGTTGTTGACACTGTGAACAAGTCTAAATGTTTTGCAGCTCTCGTAGATGAAACTTCGGATATCTCCGGCGTTGAGCAAGTTTCTATTTGTGTTAGATATGTTAATACTGAGACACTAAAACTATATGAAGTTTTTCTAAATTTTGTTCCTACATGTGATTTAACAGGCACAGGACTGGCTGATCTAATTTTAGAAAGTTTTGGATTGTTTAGGCATTGATACAGCGTATCTTCGGGTCAAGGATAAAATGGATCTGCAGCAATGTCAGGGTACCTTCAACGGAGTACAAGCACACGTTTCTAGGATTCATCCACTTGCAGTTTACACTCATTGCGCCGCTCATTCACTGAATTTAGTTGTGTCCAAGTTTTGTGAAGTCGTAGGAATTCGATGTTGCATTGAAGTCATTGCAAAAGCACATGATTTTATTAGTTTGCCAAAAAGAAAAGATTTTGTGTAAAGAAATCGAAAATTCAAAATCCTCAACGAAAGTTAAAACTTTGAAAAGACACTGTGAGTGATTTCTTTGAACTTTTAATGTCTGTAATAGACTCTTTAGATGTAATTGAAAACTGGAGAGGCACAGATGCTTCTCGAGATGCAGCACTTCTAAAAAGTGCTATATTAAATCCACAGTTTTTGCTTTCCTTACTTGTCTTACGTGAAGTGTTCGGAGTTGGACTACCACTTAGTAAACACTTACAAAAAATAAACACCGATCTTAAATCTTCTTTAAATATGGCTACTGCTACACAGAGAGAACTACAAGATCTGCGCAATGATGCTAACAATCACTTTCGCAAGATCTTTCAGGAAGCTAACACTCTATGCGAAAAACTTGGAGTTGCTATGAATATTCCAAGAATAACAAGCAAACAAAAATATCGTTCAAATCCATCCATTCTTGAGCCTGAAGATTACTATCGTGTCACTATTTATATTCCGTTCATTGAACTTTTTATATCTGAATTGGAACATAGATTCTTACGAAACACTGATATATTTAAAGGATTTCAAGTACTATTTCCATCATCAATTTCCCTTCCAATGTCCAGTGAGGAAGAAAGGGATTTGAGAGTTCTTCTAGAAACGTATGCTGCAGATCTCGACCAACCTCCTTCGGACGTAATAGCAGAGCTCAAATAATATAGAAAATGCCAAAATACCAAAAATCTGCCATATAAGACTACAATGGATGCCCTAACTACCTGCAAATCCTCGCAACTATACCTATATCAACTGCAACACCCGAGAGAACCTTTTCCACCCTAAGAAAAATTAAAACTTACTTGAAGAATACAACATCACAAACCAGGCTGAATGGTCTTGCACTGCTATTGATTCACCGAGGAATTCAAGTGAACGTAAATGAAATAATTGACGAGTTGGCGAAAAAAAAAAGAAAACTCGATTTCGTCTCTATAATGGAAGTAGGTATGCTTCCCTACCTGAGGGACATTCTGTTCATTTGAAAGTGTGTTATGAAAATTTGGAGATGATCCTAACAGCACTTAATAATAAAAACCACGGTTGGAATATTGGTGGCTATTTAAAGGTACTCTCCATGTTACTAGGACAACAAAGTGGATATACAAAGCATCCGTGCTTCCTATGTGAATAGGATTGTCGTGATAGGAATCAGCATTATATTAAAAAAGAATGGTCACTCAGAAAATTCCGTTACATTCTGGGATAAAAATCGTAAAAAGAGAGAGTTTAGTAGATCCAAAAAACGTTTTAATTCCCCACTTCACATAAAAGTAGGATTGATGAAACAGTATGTGAAGGCACTACCAAAAGATGGAGAATAAAACTTGGTAAAAAGATATATAAAACAAATATCTTTTTACCAAGTTTCCTAATTTGCCAGAAGGCAAGATAAAGGAAGGAGTATCTGTTGGTCCAGACATTAGAAAACTTATGAAAGATGACGTATTTGAAACATAGCTGTTAGAAATAGAAAAACAAGCTTGGAGATCATTGAAAGACGTTGTGAAAAACTTCCTTGGAGACAAGAAAGATCCAAATTAAAATAATTTTGTTGAAAATATGTAAGGAACATTTAAAGACTTGAGTTGCTACATGCATGAGCATCAAAGTTCATTTTTCACACTAATATCCGGATTACTTCCAAGACATTCTACGAGCTGTTAGTGAAGAACAGCTTGAACGATTTTACCAAGATATAATAAAGGAAATGGAAAGACGA
>JABUQX010036767.1:17500-27500 GCA_015478945.1 Trachelipus rathkii
AAAATTTATATTTATGTTCGTACTTGTGCCAAGATTTGCGCAAACAAAATTTTGACATAAGTAGGTAACAAATTGTATAAAAGGCTTCCCCGTTGCATTATTGAGCATTCTCTCCCATATTCTCTCCCACTCTCTTCTCATACTCAGTTGGACTCACTACTCACTTGCTTGCTCCTAAGAAGAAAGAAATTCGAATTACAAGAAAGCCCAACTTTCAACCAAGGGAGGTAAAACTTCTGGAAACGTCTTCAACTGCAGAATCGACTCATCTCAATTTTCAAGCATTTCAAAAAGAATAAATTGACATGTGAGGAAAACACAGGAAAGTCTGTGATTGCTCATCGAAACTTTAGAAGATAAAAGAGAGAATCTCAATAAAGGGGAGACTGTTGTTATTTATATTTCATTGAATAACTCATCATTTGTTTTATGATTTTTATCATCAACCAACTCATATAGAGGCCTTCATCAAGAACTAAGAAGAATCAAATTTACATCAAAGAACTTATTTTAAGGGCCCCTATATATTGGTAATCGCGGAAGTAAAACACCTAACGCCTTCTGATAACCCATCAGCATTTCACGAGTAACTTCTTATTACGATGCCAAACAACGAAAAATTGGATACTTACACTCTATCTTATAAACTCTTTCATCTTCACCAAGAAAATTTCGTCTCCAGAAGAAAACAACCAAAATAAAGAAAAATAAGAAACTACAACAATACTAAAAAGTCCAAATCAGAACACTCCAAGAAGATGACTCAAACGACATTATCAATACGGACTTCTTTTATCATACTCAATTAATTTTGGATTATGGTCTGAAACTCATTTTGAATTCCACTAAGAACCTTTAGGCTCCTCTTCGAATTTTGTATAATTCAGTACCATCTCCCATGTTTTTACAAATGAAGAATTTACAATTGCAAAAACTGAACTGGTCTCCTTTAACTTCCTCAATCCCTTTGGTCTTATGTATGTATGTGGGAGACTGTTGTTATTTAAATTTCATTGAATGAATCATCATTTGTTTATGAGTTTTAAATCATCACCACAATTCATATAGATGCCTATACCAAAGAAGACCAAAAACTCTACAACAAAGAACTTATTTTAGCTTATATATATATATATATATATATATATATATATTATATATATAATATAGTAAGAAGGTAGTATATAATAGTATATATGACCATATATATATATTTATTATATATATATATATATATATATATATATATATATATATATATATATATATATATTATAAATATCTATTTTTCAATATTCGCGAATGAGAATTTTATACGAATAATTTATTTTTAATATTCGCGAATGTGAATGCGAATATATATTTTTAATATTCGCGAAGGCTAATAGAAATACAAATAGTTTTTCTTAATATTCGTAAATGCAATTGCGAATATTACATATTGTCAATAACTAGCAAGGTATACTAGGGATAGATGGAATATTTGCTTCTGTCGTAAGAGTTCAGCCATTAAAATTTGAATGAGGAAAATAAATTAAATTTCCTATGTTTCGAGGATCCAGAATGAAGGCCCACTCCTACACGCACCCCACCAACCTCTTTCTCCAAATTTCGCCCTTTGAAAAAGGAAAACCCTTTCATTAATTTATAGAGTAGCACCTAACATATTTAATAATTAAATTCAATTGTCTCCTTACGCTTCCTCCACCAAGCAAGAAGGTTTTCGTTATGGGAAAATCGTTTCTCTTGGCATACTCGCCAACGAAATTTGATGCCTGCTCAGACAGGTGATCATCTGCATCATTACTATTTGAATGTAGATTTCAAAGATTTTCATTCATGACGTCACTGACAGTGGTTTATGTGGATGGTTTTGAAACAACGTTTACTGTTTCGTTTTTCTTGAATTATTTCAGATTTGCAATTTTGAATTTCACATTTTCGGAAGACACTAATCTTAACCCTCTCCATAAAAAAACTGATAGTGAAAATTTTGTATGTTTTGTCTAAAGTCAAAAACGTAACTATGGAATATAAGTCGCTGTTCTCAATGAAAAGCAACCTTTTGTTACTTTCTCTCAATATTGTCGCTCAAATCATTTTTATATTATGAACGTCATTGTCTGAGGATACTAATACTCTCTTCAGAGTCGTTACGAGAGGATGACAAGTTTTTGCTTATCATTACCGTAATATATTCAGATGGTTAGAGTATAATGACACGATTGGTTAGAATAAAATTGCCATAGAATGTTAAGAGAGTACTTTTATCTTGCATCCTTATCATCATTTGCAGAGTGTTGTTCTAACGTCTTATATATATATATATATTATTAAGTATATATATATATATATATATATATTATATATATATATTATATTATATATATATTTAATATATATAATATATACTATATATATATATATATATAAATATATATATTATATATATATATATATATATATATATATATATATATTATATATATATATAAATATATATTATCTTTTTTTATATTATGTTTTTTTATATGTTTTATATATATATATATATATATATATATATATATATATATATATATATATATAATATATATATTAACTAAATAATATTATATATAATATATATATATATATATATATTATATATAATATATATATATTATATATATATATATATATATATATACAATATATATATTATATATATATATATATATATATATATATATATTTATATAAATAGGGTGAGAATGGGTGGTCAAGTAAAAACCATACAGCTTTTTCATGGGTAACCTTGGCCTTAATCAATAAGAATGACAATATCCCAAGATTTAGTAAAAGCGTTCAAAATGTAACTTTATCAGAAGATCTTCCAATCAACTCAAGCGTTGCTTCTTTTTACGCCACCGATGAAGATGAGGTGAATAAATATATTTATTTTTAGTTAAATAATCTTTTTGAATTTATTTAAAGTTGAACTTACCTTTCTAAGTTTTAATTCTGACATTCTTTCTTGTTTGAATCATAATAATGTGAATGATTATTTTAGATATTGTATCTCTAAATTTATTAAAACAGGGAGATTCTTCGCTAATCTTTTACAACATCAGTGCCGAAAGTAATCCGGGAAGCCCATTCCAAATAACGCAATTTGGTGACATTGTATTATTGAAGGCTCTTGATAGAGAAGAAACAGAATTTTTCAACCTCAGTATTCTGGCAACAGATAATGGAGAACCAAGAAATACAGCTACAGCTCTTCTTAAGGTAACATTATATATATATATATATATATATATATATATATATATATTATAAATATACTATATATATACTGTCTTATATATATATAACTTATATTATATATATAAATAAATATTATATTATATATATACTTCAAAGATATTTTGTGCAATAACGCAACAATTATTGTATATTCAAATGGTCTAAGTGGGTTTGCACCCTTACCCTTGAGATGGTACTCCAGAGTGTTACTTCGAGACCACCACGTTTGGCTAAAAGGAAACCCATCATTTACCATCTGAGCTTGTCTTTCAAGAGAACGAAGGCGTGTCTTGCACCTCCATACGACGGCCTCCAGCAACCTCGGGTCAGGGGCAACCTGGTAATTTTACCGGACGTTATTGATATTCAAAGATATTGTGCAATAAACGCCAACCAATTATTTGTATAATTTCAAAATGTCCCCTATGTGGGTTTGACCTTACCTTGAGATGGTACTCCAGAATGTGTTACCTCGAGACCACGATTGCCTAAAAGGAAACCCATCATTTTGAAAGCTTAGGCTTTCCAAGAAGGAGCGAAGCGTGTCTTGGAACACCTAACCTCCGACGGCCTCCCCAGCCAACACTTCGACACTGGGTAATTTTTTACCGGACATTATTAGATTTTCAAAGATATTTGTGCAATAGCAACAATTATTTTGTATTTTCAAATGGTCCTATGTGGGTTTGAACCCTTACCCTTGAGATGATACTCCAGAGTGTTACCTCGAGACCACGATTGGCTAAAAGGAAACCCATCATTTTACTTCTGAAAGCTTAGCTTTCCAAGAGGAGCGAAGGCGTGTCTTGGACACCTAACCTCCGACGGGCCTCCCCGCCAACACTCGGGTCAGGGGCAACACTGGGTAATTTTTAATCGGACATTATTAGATATTCAAGTAATTATACAAATAATTCAAATAATTATACAAATCGAATTTTTTTTCAGGAAAGTCAGAAGATTTATGTTGTAAATATGATTTTAACTTAAAAAAAAATATTTGTAACAATAATGTTTTAGGGTCAATAATGAAACTACATATGTGACTTAAAGCATTAGATCAATGGATGGGTTGGAGGGATAGGGTGGATAGTTTGCTTTATTGCTTTATTGCCTTAGGGTCAGTAAACTATTACACTTTACAATTATATTTTGTTCAAAGAACTTATTTATATGTTATGTCATACAAAAAAAGACACCAAAATATGACTTAGAGCAATAGATCAATAGATTATGGATGGGTGGAAGGGGTAGGGTGGATAGTTTGCTTACTAATTTACTGCTTTACTGCTTTAGGGTCAGTAAAATGCAAATTGTTTACGTTATAAGCATAAAAAAAATTAAAATTATAGTAAAAATAAAATGTTTATAAAAAATGAAACAAAAACGAATGAATGTTTTTAAAAAATATAAATATTTTGAATAAATGAAATTAAAAAATAATTAAATTTTGAAAATAAATAATTTTTTTTAAATGAATAAAAAAAAGTTTTAGAACAAATAATTTTTTAAATAAATAAAATTAAAATAATTAAACAGAAAAAGTTTTAGAGCAAAATATTTTTTTTATGAATAACTAAAAAAATAAATAAAACTGAAAAATAAATGAAATTTAAAAATAAAATTAAAAAAATATATAAACTGAAACGAAATGAAACAAAATAAAAAAAGTTTGAAAAAATAAATAATTGTTTGAAAAAAAAATAAATATAAGAGTAAAATAAAAAGTAAAATAATAATAAAAATAGCAAACAAAATATACATGTTTCAGCTTTGGAAAAATAAATATGTAAGTTGGTGTTTATAAAAAGAAAATGAGATTTAAAATTATAAATGTTCTCCTTCAACCTTTAGAAAATGGGATATCTTTGTGAGATGCATTAGAAATGACGACCTGTACTTGCTTGAACAGAATCAGTCATGTGAACAGTAAGGTTGCATTAGGTTAAAATAGGTAATGCATTAAGAACGATATGTAGTAGAGAAGAGAGAGAGAGAAAGAAAGAAAGAGAGAGAGAGAGAGAGAGAGAGAGAGAGAGAGAGAGAGAGAGAGAGAGAGAGAGACGTTATAATTAATAAGCCCTTTGTGCTAAGATTCATACATATTGTACAACATATGGGTATGTATATACTTAAGAGCTGCATTCATTCCGTTTATAAGGGTAAAGCCCATTTTATGGGTAAAAACCCGTTTTGGGGTCCGGTTCCCATCTCATATGGGGCTCTTACCATATATGATTTCTCTGGAATCATATATTGTCTTCCTTCCTCCGTCTTCTTCTTTTCTTATGCACTCCATGCATTTCTTCTTTCTTTCTGGGAGCCCCCTCCTGGGGATCCTCAAACACCCTTCAGGGTTCTATAAACCTCATATTCGAGATCTACGGCCTTATAAACATATATAAAGACTATATTTGACGCTATTATGTGCTTGCAACCAGATTTCATATCTGGCTCCTACTTCAGCTCCTCCTTCTTCCTTCCTCATTTTTCCCTCCTCTGTCTTCTTCTGTCACGCACTCTGTGCTTTTTTTTCTCTGGAATCAGCTCCGAGGGGGGGTCCCCAAACACCCTTTAGGAACTTAAAACCCTCATATTCAAGTTCTACGACCTTATAAACTTATACATTGATAACAGTATTGTTTCATTAACCCAATGTTTACTAACTCGGCACCGCACCGGCTCCTGCACCGGTGCTGGCAATAGCTCCTTTGCTCCGACGCATGAAACTTCTTCTCCTTCATCCTTACTCCTTCTTCCGTCCTCCATCTTCTCTTATGCGCTCCGTGCATTTCTTCTTTTATTTCAGTTGGGGCCATCCTAGGGGCTGGTCCCCAGACACCATTGAGGCTTCTGAAACCCTCATATTCGTGATCTACGGGTTCGACATTATATATAAAGGCATCAATATTGTATTATTATACGAATGTTTACTAAATCGGCACCGCACCGGCTCCTGCACCGGTGCCAACACCGTTTCTGACATTCTTAATCCTTCTTCATCCCTATTCCTTTCCCCTTCCTCCTCTATATACTCTCCAAATTTCCATCTTTCTACAAAAATTTCCACATTTCTACAAAAATTTCAATCTTGCAACATTATCGAAACTTCGATTCCGGGAAGGCGGCACCAACAGGTGGTGGGAATTCAAGTTGGGAGGGAGATACCATAACCCAATTCTATTTACCCTCCTTATTTATTTATTTAAAACACTGTTTTTTTTTTTTTTTTTTTTTTTTTTTTTTTTTTTTTTTTTTAACTACGTTTTTAAAAAAAAAATGCGCGCGAGTGTGCGCGCGCCTATGTGCGTATTTAGTCTGGGTCTTCAAAAAGGCTCCCCTACTACAAAGAATTATCGAATGAATTTGAAATAATAGTGATTATATTCTTTCGATTACGTTTTTCAATGTAATAAGTCAACAGAACACGTAGAAAGACGATTTAAACATCGATATGGGGTAAACAATCACGATAAATCGATTGGTACCATCAAAAATTATCGGCCAATCATTAAAACCTTCAAGGATCCAAAAAGCCCCCTTTGGGGGGCTACGCCCCTGAGTTCAGGCTAAAAACCTCCGAAATCGGTCTTCCAGACCTTAAAATCGGTCTAACCGACCTTAGAAATCATAACCTTGACGTCTCAAACGTTAGAATCTAACGAAGTGATGGAAATTTCAAAGTCAATTGCCGACATGACTGGAATTTCCAGAGCCTCCGAAAATGGGCTTCCAGACCTTAAAAAATAAGTCCTTGCCTTTGATGTGCAGTGCTGACAATGGATAAAATCCCCAAAATCCTCCGGAGTTTCGGATCTTGACCAAGTCAGCTCCTGAATTATGGACAAAAAGTCGAAAAATGCTAAAAAATATTTTAAAAAAATGCTAAAAAAAAACAAAAAGGACAGATTTAGCGGATTAGGTTACCAGATTTAGCGACAAATCTGGAAAAAGGTTGATAAAATGGTACAAAGTAGCAATAAAATGCTAAAAAGTATTTTAAAAATGCTAAAATGTGTAGATTTAACTGATTAGGGTGCCAGAATTAGGGACAAATCTAGTAGCTGTCATTATCCCTATCGAAAGCGACCCTATACTACTTATATATATATATATATATATATATATATATATATATATATATATATATATAGTATATATATATAATATATATATATATATATATATATATATATATATATATAGGTATATATATATAAGTATATATATACTATATTTATAATATATATATATATATATATATATACTTCGAAAACGTAAATTGTTAAAAAACTTTGACTTCGGCTACATTCTATCACACATAATTAAGAAGACCCAATCTTTTCAAGCACCTTTTCCACATGCTTTTTCTTTCTGGCTTTACGAAAACAATATCAATTATTACATTGCTCCTTCCTTTTTTTTTCTCTCTCTCTTGTATCAACAGACGATGCAATTATTTTTTTTCCATCTATTGAAGGGGAAAGATTGATCAAACTTTTGCCTCTAACTCAATTTTAAAACTCCAGAATCTTTACAAATTCTCCACCTCATTCCTATCTATTTATACTTGACATTGTAATCTCTATTATAGATATTAATTCCGTTCTCTCCTAACTTATTATTAAGGAGTTTATTACTGATGATATTCTTCCTGTAGTTCTAAAAGTCTATGCTTTAAAGCTTGCTCCCTTTCTGGGAAAACTATTTCGTCTCCTCCTATCATCTTCGAACATTAAAGCTATGCCTAAAATAAAGCTTACCCGTTTAAATATCACCTTATCGCTTTAACCCTGTTTTTTTTCTAAAGTTTGCAATTCTATCTTTAATAGGTAGATTTGGAAACATCTTTTAATGTGGCGCTAGATATAAAGTCTGGCGCAATGCTTTTATTTCCTAGCATTTCTTTTTAGATATCCATCTTTCTCTCTGTAGCCTTCCTTACCTTTGATTTTTCTTGTGGTCGTTTTATAGTAGCTACTATAGAAGGCCACCTTTGAGCCTTTAAATATATCACTTCCGTGTACTTTCTTATCCCTAACGCTTTTCTACTTTTTCATAATTGACCTTCTATCTGTTACTCAGTACTTATGATAATGATTCCAGCATTCATTGCTTTTTTCCTTTTAAAAAACTATTCCCGGAACTTCAAACACAGTAGATGATGGTAGATGGACCTTAGAGAGTTTGACATCTGAACATTTTCGTCTATCTAATTGGGATGTAGAAATCAAGGTTGTTTGCAAAGCCTCAAAAGCTCAGTTCCTCCATCTAACTATGTGATATGATCTTCTACCCAACTTTTATATCTTTATGAAAAAAAGCAACTCGAGCTTTCCGGTCTTTAATATTCTTGAAATTTCTTTTGTTCTGTGATCTTTCTTGGAAGGATAACTTTGCTTCTATCTCTAATCAATCTTCTAGGAAGTTAGGTGTTCTGGGATTTCTTTTAAATTTCTTTCCACTACCCCAATTGCTTACACAGTGTGGAAATATCATTTGTACTTGCGTGTAGTATGCATCACATATCTGTTATGGTTTCACTCACACAGCCCTTCACATTCTCTCTCCAATTTTCTTTCTTTCAATCAAGCTGTTGAATCACTCTCCTCATACTTTCGCTATTACACCAGACATTGTTTATTCAAGCATCGCAACCCTCCTCCTTTGAGGAGAGCACGTGTAGCACTTCTCCAGCAAAGCTTCTTTCTTTCTCTCTCCTTCCACCTCTCTGACCAAAGACTTATTCGTTATGTTCACTCGTACAAATTCTCTATTCGTAAAGGGTAAAATATTTAACGTCTATTTTCTCCACTTCCTTTGATTTGCATAATTTCAAACCCCGTATAACGGTTCAAGTTGACATCTGATTATATTCGATTATGCATCAGAATGTCCCCAGCTTTATTGTATAACATGTGGGTCTCCATTGGGGTTGGCCGAGCACCAGAATTATCCGCACAGTACCAGAGGTGCACAACACAACATCAAATGCAATTTTTTCGAACCGTATCTTTATGTTTCACTGTACACCGCGCTCCTTAAAAAGGGTGTGTAAAAGGAGTGGTTTGAAAGTAAACCTAGATAAGAGTAAGGTTATGGTTTTGAGTGAAGACAGTCCTCGGTGTGAAGTTATGCTGGATGGTGAGCAACTGGAACAAGTGTCTAAGTTTGAATATTTAGGATATATGTTAGATGAAAAGGGAACGGATGATGCAGAGTGTAGTAGGGAAGTTGTGAATGGTAAGAAGGTGGTTAGCGCAATTAAATCCTTGGTGGATGTATAGGCACTAAATCTTGAGTGCGCTAGGATCTTACATGATTGTATGTTGTTACCTGTGTTAATGTATTGTATTGAACTATAGTCTGGAATAAGAAATATAGATCTAAAATACAATGTGTCCAGATGAACAATCTTAGGGGCGTGTTAGGTGTGAGAAGAAGTGATAAAATGAGGAATGAACGTATTAAAGAGTTGTGTGGAGTGACGAAAGTGGTAAATGAGAGAATTTTTGCATTGAGGTAGTTTGGTTAGGTGGAAACGATGGAGATAGTCAGTTGGTTAAGCGGATGTATAGTAGTGAGTGTGCTGGGAATCGACCAGCTGGGAGACCGAAGAAAAAGTTGATTGAGTCAGTAAATGTATGCCTGGAGGAGAGGAATGTGAGTTTGTCAGAGGCGAGAAGAAAGGAGCGTAATAGAAGTGAATGGC
>JABUQX010036767.1:32500-60000 GCA_015478945.1 Trachelipus rathkii
AATTTATTCTGACATATTTCTGTTTTATGCACAGTTATAAAATGAAGTTGAAGGCATAGAAATTTTTAATTGTGAGAAGTCAGGTGCTGGGATAGACTTATACAACATTAAGAAGAACTTTATAAAGAAATCACAAATTAATAGAGTATTTAAATTTATATTAAATTATTAAGAATATTTCTAATTTCTAAATATCTATTTTTGTACGAAGCTTATAAATAGCTAAAAAAAAAAAAATATCAAATCGCTCTATATACAATAATACATGTCACTATACAATGTACATTGTAAATCAGAACGAGTAAGGATAGGTATGCAAGCCATGATAAGATTGGATAGACAACTAATACTATTATAACATATCAGAACAGGCACAAACCATAGAAAACGAACCAACCAGAATATAAGAAGATTAAAGAATCCTAATAATCAGAAGAATACTAATTATTATAAGAGAGAACATTCATATAGAAAAAAATAAAATAACACATACAATAGATTCACTAAACTGAACCCGAGATTAGCTATATATAAGTTTTTAATTACGACTCAAGCGATTAGTAGATTGAGGACGCAACTGCCACCAGGAGAACTGCGCAACTGCAGACATCTAATACCGAAGACGACCCGTATCTGAACTCTTCGATGCGTTTCGTTACACCTACCTATAGGATAACAATACGTAAGTTCATAAAAAAAGAGAAGATAAAATGGACGACAGCGACACATACAATAATTATAGTTAAACTATAATAACTTACATAAATATTATACTATAAAAAAAATGTGGTATAGAAAATGCTATTAATATATCCAAATAGAGAAAGCACAGATTATCAAAAACAGTTTCACTAATTAAATGACTTCAATATACCTATATTTGAGACTATTATTGATTTTTTGAGTACTGATATGGCTTTTCCCTGGTGTCTCAAAAAGCTACTTCTTTTTTCCCATGTCTCATGAAGGCAATCGGCTTTCTCCCAAAAGTTTACCAGAAATATTACACTGAAATCTATAATATTCAATTGAATTAAACCAATGAATAAAAAAGTAAATTATTTACAAAACAATTTTTTTTATTATCAAGTTTTTCCAAAATTATTAATTACATTCCAAACAAACTTTCTCCAATTGGAGCTTTAGCCATGTTATCTCGATTAAAAATTGAAAGAATAATTGTTGTAGATATTACACAGAGTACTCTAAATTTGAATAAAAAAATTAGAACTCACCATAACAGTACTAATTAAAGCTACAACATAGAGAATGGTAGACCGACTACTACATTAATCGTCCTTAACAGGCTATCCGACAGCGATATGAACGCAATATCTATATTAAGCTCCCGTATAAAAAACATTAAAATTCATATCTTAATGTATAGTATAACTAAGTTCGAGCTACTACATCTAATTATGCAATAACTTACAAAATATATTATATTATTTACTTCAAAATACTAAAACATAGATGACACAGGAATCCAAGAATCTTCCTGAACTGAACCCTATAGATCAGAGAGCGTACTAACCATCAATTAAAAAAAACCAAGTATATAATAAATAAATAAAGTAAAAATATATAAACTAAAAATAATACAATAAAAAAAATACAAAATACAAAAGCAAAACAATACATAATACAATACAAATATAAATATATATAATAAAAAATATAAAAATATATAAATAAAATAAAAAAAATATATAAAACATAAAATAAAAATTAGCAAGTGTAATTTAATCAAAGAAAAAATAATACAAAACAATATTTTATAGAATATATAGTAATATATAAAATATAAATAGAAATAAAATCTATATAAATATAATAATATATATATAATATATATATAAATAAGTAAAAAAGAATAAAATATTAAATATATTATATATATATATAATAAAAAATATATATAGATATATATATATATACTAATATATAATAATGAAATAATATTACAAGCATATTTCTTTATGTCATTGACCACAGCTCTCCGCTAGATATAACCATACCTTATGCTCCTTATCCCAACGGTACCTTACCTTCCGACCTTGTCACCTTCTTTCCTTACACCACCTCCCTTTACTAACCTACCTTCCTTACCCTTGACCTACCTTCGTATCCCCAAACCTTTGACCTACGTTTTCCTGTTTACCGTTGACCACAAACCCCCTGTTATCCAATCATTCCCACTCTTTCAACCAATGAAACCCTAATTCACCGTAATTTTACACCCTTCGGAAAAAGGTCCCACAATCTGGTTCTGTTACACCGTTCACATACCCCTTTTATTTCCGTTTTATGGACCAAAGAAAAAAAAAGAACAAACCTAAGATTCTTATCACCTTGTTATTCTAACCTACCCCCCTGCATTGCACCCCCCCTACCCCCCCCGCGCCCGCTTCCTTTCCATCCCACCGATCGTTTCCACCCCACTCCGTCAACAGCCCCGACCGCCTTCCACCAACCCCCATCCACGCCACTAAACCAGAACACACACACACAACACCCACAACACACACACACACACACACACACACACACGCACAACACACACACACCACACGCACCCCAAGGTTTCAGCCACAGCCACCTCACATCAGCACGTTAAACTTCCTTAACACCTCAAGCCACTTCTCACCTGTCCCTCCTTCAAAACAAAATAATATACCACCGGAAATACCAACCCTACCACCTGTCACGTATCCCTTATCCCCATGACCAAACAACTGTAAGAATAATTTAAATCAGGTCCAATTTACCTAGTCCGAATCCCAAAAATTAAATAAATGAATATAAAATAAAATAAAAGAAAAGAATAATAATAAAAAATAAAAAAAATAGAAAATAATAATATGAAAAAATATATAAAAAAAAATAATAATGAAATAAGGTATATTAATATATATAATAATAAAGAAATATATAAGATAAGATATATAAAAGATACAACTAAGATATAAAATATAAATAATAAAAAAGTTTGAGAACTATGGTCTAAAAGCCGAATTAATAAATAAAGCCAAGGTAAAGGGACAATAACAGAAATAAAGAGAGAAGATAAAAAAAGGAATAAAAAAGAAATATAAATAAAAGAAAAAGAGATAAAGGAGAAGAAAGAAGAGAGAAAGAGCAGACAGTCCGTACGCGCCCACATCACAGATTACAATTAAGTTAGACATTGGAAACATTGTATTTTATTGAATTACATAATTGGAAATTTAATTTTATTAGATCATTATTATATATTGCGTAACGTAAAATTTCACGTTATTTAATTATTTTTTGAAACAATGCTCTGTTAAAGTTAAACTCTTTGACTGTTCCAGTCAGCCATAAACAGACATCCGCAGGGGCATCTACAAAACGGAGAGAGAGAAGAAAAAGAGAAGAAGAGAAGAGGAGAGGAAGGAAGGGAATTGAGAGATAGGCAGTAATAAAAAGAATAAAATAAATAGCGAAAATATAAAGAAAAAACTTACAGCCGATACAATATACAGAAACCAAAATAAAGTAATAAAAATAAATAAATAACTTATTCCCGAATCCCCTGCCCTAACCCATACCCCATCCTCCAATTCATCAACTAACAACCTAACAATCTTAACCAACTACCTAACCCTAACCTAACCAACCTAACTAACTTAACCTAACCTAACCACCCTAACAACTAACCAACCAACCAAACAAACAAAACCTCACCTAACCAACCTAACCTAACCTAACCAACCTAACCTAAACACAACCCTAACCTAACTTAACCACTTACATTTACACTTAAACACACGTATAAACACACGAACAACCCTCTCCTGGTCAATTTAGCCCGCCCCCCAATACACAACATTGTATAAAAACATTTCGGGCAAACAAAAACTGTAACTCATACAGACATCTTTTAATTAACTTAATTAAAATTTAAAATCGATTAAGAAAAAAAAACCAAGGTCCGAATATAAACTATTACCAACAATCAGGATGGCAAATCACAAAACCTATTACACATAGCACAATAAATAATTAAATTTCACAAGGTTACTTAACACCGAGGATAGAACTTGATTTATGCAAAGCCTCTAATGTTTATCGCTAACCTTACTGCTTAGCTAATTACTCTAAAACTCACAATATAACATACAACCTAAAGCAGAAATCATAACAAAAGTACCTTAACACCAATGAAAGCGTTTCTGCTACGCTTAACTCGGTACTGGCTAACTTTCCTTAACTGCTTAACCAAAATACAACCAACAGTAAATCATTAATCAAATAGATTACCTACACTCTAAGAAAGTTATGCTGTTTTAACTGGCTACTGTTAACCGCTTACTGCTTAACTCTGCTAACTGGCTAACTTTCTCTGTTACTGCTAACTTCCTTACTGCTTAACTTCTGGCTTACTGCTAAACCATCATTACAACCTAAAGCAGTAATATCAGTAAATCAATAGAGGGGTACCTAACACCTCAAGAATATGCTGTACGCTTACGCTTAACTTCCGGCTTTACTGGCTAAACTTCATTACGCTTAAACCTGTTTTTTTAAATTAAATTTCTCGCTTAACTCGGCTTACGGCTTAACTCATATTACTAACTCATAATCACATTATTCTTAATACATTTTTATAATTAATATTATATTAAATTATATCTATATTTATTATAATTTTATAATAACTATGTTACTCATCCTACGTAATATTAGAACACACATCAATATGACACTATCACAACATCACATGACACAACACCACATCAACTATGACACAACATTACCCATAACACTACATTACACTACACTTATACATACACACACACACACACACTATGACACTAACACTAGCCCATATACACTTATAACATTACCATAACACTTACATTACACTCACACAGTCACACACAGATTTAATTACACACTCACACATATACATACACACGCACAGAAACTATCACATCACTGATGAAGATCCAACCAGAGCACCAGCCAGATCAATATGGGACCCTACACACACAATACTCGAATTTATAATAGCAATCACTAAAAAATCACTACAACATCACAGAGTTGACGTATAGTTAAAAATTAAGTCATATAAGTAATTATCTATTTTTACTGATTTTCTCTCTGCGATGAACACTAATAAAATATATGTTTCAAATCATTGTTTTAATAAAAGTTTTTATTAACGGTCGATTAGATATAAAATTTGACACTTTTAAAATGGGAAGATTTTGCTGACGGAAAAAACTTTTCTAATATCCACTGTGCCAATCCGAGTACTCATCATCATCTTTAGTGATTCCAATGGTGAAAGGTAATACTGTTTAATAATCCCAAAAACAAGATAAAAAAGTATAAAGAGCTGTTTAACCAAAAAAGAAATATAACTAAATTTAATAAAAGCTTAATAAGACATTTACAATTAAGAGGAAACTAAAATGGAAACCACAATTTCAAAGGGACTTCTCTGCACTCTTGCAGAGAAACATTCCACTCTATTTTTATTTTTTACATAAATTCTTCTTCTTTAAGATCAAAAGATAAAGGATCGAAAGTGTTATCTGAAGGCAAGAAGTATGTAGATGCAAGAGAAGTGTAATTTATCCAATTTATGGATTTTAAGAGACCTTAGCTTTCCATTCTCAGGAGAATTATTCATATTTTTAATACGATGGCTGGAACTTATCGGCAGAATAGTGAACATATCAGGGATAAGAACATAGACCTACAAAAGTTGACTATTGACCTCAGACTAATCTCTTTAGATTCTTTTTAAATAAATACAGCATTAAAAAGAAGTACGATTAAGAAAATCTTGAAACTACAGACAAATATTATATATAAATAAAAACTAAAACAGCATACCAGCATTTAGGAATCATAACTATATATTTTTAAACTTATCTAATATATAAAGCTAAACATATCATATATATATAAACTAAAAATATCAAAATATTAATAATAATATATCGTTAATTAGAAGTGATTTGATAAACAGGACTATACATATATATATACTAAAACATTATAAAAGAAAATACATAACAATATAATAATAGTATATACTATAATACCTATACACCACCTTATTAATACGGAACGACAACGACTACTACTATATATCTATTCGAAATATAGGTTAGTAATCCTTTAGGTAATTACCTAGCATATACCAATCCACAAAATTATTATAATCATACGGTCATTATGATCTCAGAAAGTATATAGCAATTAACTACTATAGTATAACCATATAATTAATAGGGTAATTAATAATTTTTAATATATAACTATAACTATAACAATATTAAAAGTTATACCTCAATATCAAAAAATATATTCACATTGATTATTTTAGCAAAATTAAATTCAAATATTAAATCAAATTATTCGTTATAAAATTATAAAAACTACACAAGAAAAAGAAACAACCTGCAAGCATCAATAATCAAACTTAACAAGTAAAAGAATAGATATATGCCCAATACATATTAAAATCAGATAATATAAAATTAGAATAATCCCAATATATAATTATCAATAAACTAACAAATACATAAGCAATTAAATCACAATAGCCAATAATCAATAATACACCCCATAGTCACCAACATACACAATTCAAAACACATACCATAATTTGAATTCACCACTTAATCAAATCTTCATAACCATAATAATCGCCGCATAGTACATCACACACCTCAACTAATAAAACGACTAAATTATAATATACTAAGGGCGATCAATACCGCCGCAGTATCTGATGAGTCAATCATCCAATCAATACAAATTGCCCAACATATATATTATCAGAGTTCTCACAGTAAGTTACCTCAACTAAGAACCGAATATCAGATAACCTGGAGGAATAATCCCCGAAAAAATAAAGTCATCACTAAAAGCACCAATAAATAAATAAACAAGTGAATCATAAAGCAAGTAAAGTATACATCGGAGATTAATACCATAAAATCATCTCAAAATCTAATAAAACATAAGAACTCTCCATCCCAAATGAACGAAACCTCCTCCTGATATGTAAATAATTCCTTTTTCTTTTTTTCTTTCTAAAGACTTAATAACATACGAAAAAATAACAAACAATAATTGATAAAATAAAAAATATACAGCGAAGACATTAAAAAATAGCTTAGTACAATAATCATAATTACCAATTAATAAATACAATTACACACATAATAAAATATATATACATATAATAATACATCTATATATAAAATATAAATTAAAAAATAATAAAATGGCATAAACCCAAATTAAAATAAAATTAATTAGGATAAAAAAAAGTAATAAATATATTTCAAATCCAAAACTCAAATTCAAAAGTTAAAAAATATTTAAATTATAAACCGAATATAACAAAAGAAAAAAAAATTAAGTAAAATAATAGAATAAAACTAATAATATAATAATAATAATATAATAATAACTAATATCTAATAATCCATAAATAATCAAATCTAGAATAATATAATAAAAATAATAGGATTAGTAATAAAATCAGAAAAAATGCAATAAAAATATAATAAAAAAAATATAAAGGGAAAGCGAAATATAAAGAAATACAAAAATTTATAAAGGCAAAGTTAAATGAAAATATGCAAAAAAATAAATAAACTAAGATAATAAATATACAGCTGAACAATAAAAATTAGAATTCTATTTAAATAACAAACACAATAGAGAACATATAAATAAAAATAAAAATACAAATAAAACTACAAAAAATAATATAATTAGAACATAAAATAAAAAATAAAACAAGAGATTAAAAAAGAAAAGAGATAGAAATAGAAAAATATAAAAGATGAAATGAACAAGAAATAATAGGAAAAGATATCAATTAAAAAATGAAAATGAAACAAATAAAATAGAAAACTGAGATAAAAAGAAAATCGAAAATATGAAAATGAATAATAAATGAAATAAAACTAAAATAAAAATAAAATAAAAATAAAAATAAAAATAAAAATAAAAATAAAAATAAAATAAAAATAAATAAAAATAAAAATAAAATAAAAATTAAAAAATAAATAATAAAAATAAATAATAAAATAATAAATAATTAATAAAATATTTATAACACATAAAAATAATAATGTATAATAATAATACATAGATTAAGGCTAATATACGGATATATAATAATATATTAAAACATATGATTAGAAATAGCATTATAATAATAGAGTTAATATTACATAAATAAATTAACATATACACCAAATAACGATAATACAGTGACATGACGATCAACTTCAGAAATGAATATATGCCCACTAAAACTACAACAACTCGAAAAGACTAGAAATAAATACGCCTGACTAACAACATACAAAAAGTCGATACAAAGTGAAAGATAACCGCGATGAGAGAATCACACCAGCGAAGCAGATAGTATAAGACAAAGATAAACATCAAATTAATAAACTAGAAAAATAATCCCGGTTTTAATAAAACTAAATATAAATCGAAAATAAAACAAAAATAAAACACACTAAAAAAATAAAACCATAACATATTTTAAAATAAAAAGAAAAAGAACAAAAAATTAGAACAAAACGGAGTTGAGTCATAAATAACTAGAAATAAAATAAAAATGAAAAACACGAACATGATAAGATAAAAAATAAAAATAAAAATATGAAAGAAATAGGGAAAAACGAGTGAAAATGATACAAAGATAGAAAATGAAAATGAAACAATGTAGATGACCAAGTTGAAAAGTGATTATAAAATATAACAAAGTACGGAAAAAAATAAAACTTAAACAGAAAAAAATAAAATGGACCGAAAAGAATATAATCCAGATAATTATAAGAAGCTAATCCAAACTAGTAATAATACAGAGAATATAATAAATGCAGTAAACAAAAATTAAGATAATAAAGAACACTGAGGAAATAAGCGAAAATATCTTTTTAGAACAATCAATTAAATAACTAAAATAGAAAAAAAATACAATAATCAATAACACAGTTATAATCAAAATAGAATACAGAGCGTTCGGAAATTCGGTAAAGGATAAAATGCGATATGGTCGCAAATGAACTAATTAAACACTAATTATGATAACAATAGAAAGATAATATAAAATAAATAAAAATAAAATAAAAAACTCTCGAATATGAAAAAACATATAATAAAAGTTGAGAAGCACAAGATTGAAGATAATCTGAATTAATAAAAATCTAAATAAATAAGAGGAAAATGGATTTATGTTGGAAGAAGTAAGGAAGAAAATTAAACAATACATACAATGAACTAGAAGAATCTGATAAGGAATAGAAGTAGCCTGATGGAAAATCGGAAAACAAAGAAAAAACGCAATAAAGATATTAAAGCAAAAAATATCATAAGTAACATAAATAAAAAACGCTGGAAGACCAATTAATCTCGTACATCTTTACATAATTTTCAAGTATAAACGACTCACAACTCGTGAATGTATAGTTTATATTTTTATAAAGGATATAAAATAATATATTGTTTTATAAAAACCATCACATAAAGCTTAAAAGAATAAACTGAGATTACACAAAGAATATATAAACTATAAAAAGAAATACTAAGTAATGTGTGAATATAAAGCTGTGGAAATGAGTTAATGATTTGTTAAGAAGATGAGAAGAGGTTTTATGAACATAATGGTATAGGAATAAATGATAAGATATAACTAGACTGCCTAATCTATATTACAAAAACGGTAATATAGAGCATTATCTTTAAGTAATAAGAGTGCTTTTTTAATGTTCCTTTATTTAATATTTTTTACTACGCTCCAGTTTGAAACAGTACTATATCAGATGAATTAAACCTTTTTCAGAAGGAAACAAAACTTCGTCGTTTATATACAAGACGAATATTAATAAGCTATTATATATTCAACGGTAAAATGGGATACTAGGATAGACCGGTTAAATGAATTCAATGAACAATAAAGATTAACATAGGTTATAATCACATGGAAGGTGTTTTGGTAAGTAATATATTCATAGTAAGCAAGGAAGCCTATTTTAGGTTACTTAAAACTTCATACGGATTGCAAAGTTATCATAATTGGCAATTGTTATCACATAATTAGAAGTTCATATTTCAAATAAAAAACATATAAAAAATAAGAAAGATATAATAACATGTAACAATAAAAAAAATAAAAAGCAACTTCTAGATAAAAAAATATTTAAAAAAAATAAAAAAAAAAAAAAAATTTAAAAATGCATACAGTAAATTTAAAAACTTAGTAAATACATAAAAGTTAAGAGAAAAAACAGAAAACAAAATTAACAGCAGAAATAATTATCATTTAAAAAAAATCGAATTAAATATTTCAATATAAGAGATGATAAAGCAAGAAAGAAAGGGCAAAAAACAAAAAAATAATTCATAAAGTGCATGAATAACAAAAGCAACTTATATCTATTACGAGAACAACCCATGATTTACTAGACCTAAGTAGAAAGTAAATAGTAAAGCAAACAAAAGCTTAAACATAAAGAAAAGTAAACTATAACTAAAATAAAGAAAACAAAAGTAAACAGAAAACAAAAAATTACACAAACAAACCACAAACGAGGGTTTAGTACATCGACAAACTCACCCCGCATGATGCTGATGAAGGAGTAAAACGTCTCCTTAGGTTAAAGCTATAATTCACATAAATAAATCAAAAACAGAAATAAAGCAAGTAAATCAGGAAAACAACGCATTTACTATAAGCCGTAAAGGCTAACAGGAACACCGTCCGTAGTTAGAATATCACTTATTTCGTGTGGAGCAACTTAAACCTTCGAAAATATAATATATAATTATATAAAATTAATATATACTATGTAATAGTAAAGCAAAAACAGAAATACTAAATCTAATAAAATTACATGAGGAAAAGGCAAACTATAAAAAAGTTATAAAAAGCTATAAATATTAATAACAAATAATACAAATAACAACAATATCTACTACCCTAGTATCATAATACACCTACAATTGATAACGATATATAGGCTATAAGTCATAGTAATATAATATATATATTATAATTAAAATCATAACTAATAATAAAATAAATAAATATAATTATATATATCAGTATTAGTACACCTAGGCCAGATTTGAAATTTATACATTATGAAAAATAAATAATAAAAATAAACTAATAGGATAACTATAAATAATAAACTAAAAATATAGATTTTCATTAAATATACGGCGAATATTAAAATGTGATAAGTATAAAAATATTAAGCCTTAAACAAGGTAGGGGCTAATTGACCCATTGAAACCAAAAGGGGCGTATAATAAATAATTTTTAGGAAGCATAAGATTTGATATTTTATAAATATATAAATGCTATACATATATATATTGTTTGACGACTGAGTAGTAGATGTTAAGAGGTAGAGATATTAGTAGTCGCGTAATTAGGTAGGAGATATGGGTACATATATGTTAAGTATTCGATAGTACTTCGTATAGGGTGCACGTCTTTACTAATTAATATATTAAATTTTGTGTTTAAATGCTTTGAAATAATTAAACTTACATAATTTATAATGACTATATGATTATCGAATTTAAATGAAGTAACGTAGACATGATGCAATATTGTAGTGAGGAAAGTCGCGTGAGACTATAAGAAAGGTCTCGACATTGCAGAAGATGACAACAATACACATATACATAGAGAGTATACAAATAAGGAACTCACGTCTTTAAATGCTATCAAGAGATTATTGAGCCACGAGATAATGATTATTATATCATGTTCTTAAAACGTACTAGTATTTGAAATCACCATATTAGAGTATAAAGAATAAGAGTTTAAAGAGTGGATTTACTCTTTAAACATCTGTTGAAGTGGACAATCTTATTAAGGGACAGGGTTTAGTAGGAAGTCGGAAGTCATGGAGCCCAGAGTCAGCGCACTTAAGAAATCCGGGGAGTCGAGGTAGTTTTCGAAGTAGAGTGGAGTCGTGAAGTTGTAGAGTCAGAGAAGTCGGAGTCGGAGTCGCTACATTTTGAGAACAAGGTGGAAGTACGGAGTCAGGTAATATATGCAGCGTCGGAGTCGGAGTCGAAAATTTTTGAACCGACTCCACAACCCTGCTTAGGGGCGTGTTAGGTGTGAGAAGAATTAATAAAATGAGTGATGAACGAATTAGGGAGTTGTGTGGTGTGGAAGAAAATTCTAATGAGCAGTAAATAAAATATGAGGTGAGTTAAGATGTATTGGTCATATATGGAAGATTGAGATGAGATAATGGTGCGAGGGATATTGTAGTTAGAAGACCGAAAATGTATATGTAAAGTGAGCAGTAAAGCAAGAACATACGTAACTGCTACTGGGGTAACTAGAAGAATACGTTGGATTGAGTCAGTAAAGGAATTTACCAAGGAAAGAAATGAGACTTTGGCAGAGCGAGAAGAAGGTTCCTAATAGGAGTGAGTGGCGGGGGTTTAATGATGGGGTATGGTTATGAGACAGGCCCAAGGGATTGAACAAAACACTTTACTGCCAAACACTTCTCTCCCTCTCGAGTAGTTCGGAGGGTTCGTCGTGGTCCACGTCTGAAGCCCTCCACAACGGCGTGTCACTCATCAACTTCCTTATTCTACTTGCAGCTCAATTGGATTACTTCCAGCAATGGTACACAAAGTGGTATAATCGGAAGCTTGGACGGCAAACAAATTCATAAAACGGTGGTCAACTTTGAGCTCTATTCAATACAGTATACTGCTCTAGGAACCAAAAATTATAATACTTCAAAAAACTAGTTATTCCTACTTTTCGTGTAAATGTGGCACGCACCCTACACACTAATCGCAATATGAGGGATAAAGTAAGGAAGCATATATATATATTAATACAGATATATATTACAATAAATTAAATAAAAAATTTAAATATAAATAATAAAAATATAAAATATAGAATAATACAATATCAAATTAATATAATAAATAAAAGATAAAATAAATTCATAAAAAAAAAAAATATTCTAGGAATTATAACTATAATAATAGTATACACGTTCACGCCACTGCTAACGAACAATAGTGTCGGAGAATTATACCCAACATATACGCCTATAATTATTGAAGCAATAATTAATTACATCATTTTCCCGAAAGTAATTTTACCTTAATAATAAAAAGAAAAAAAAAAGCAAAAAAGAATAAATTCAATATAACATAAGAAATAATAGATAGCATCACGTTAAACTTACTATCCAAAGCTTATATTACGTACTAAATTACAAATAATAAATTATTCCAACAAAAAGTTTGACTTTAGGATAGAAGATAGAAACATACGAAAAGGAAAATAAATAAATTAAATAAAACAATCCTTATTACATTAATTACGCAAAAAATTTATAGAAATGAGGAGCAACAGATAAAGAGTATTTAATGTAATAAAGCTTGATTAAATATTCTTTATTTTCTCAAATGGAAGGAATAAACTTTACATAAAATTTATAAAAACTAACTCGAATAGTGGCCGGGTAAAAAACTAAACCCTTCACCCCACATCACTCATCTCTCTCCCCCCTCACCTAACCCTCCCTGTTATTATATTCCATCTACTCCTGATCTACTACTCCCCTATTCATCTATTACTCTTACTACTAATTATAGCTTCTCTTTATCCATTTTATATTAATATAAATATATAATATATATTAGAAAAAAATAATATATATAATATTAATATAATATTGTATAATATATATAATTAAATATAATTAATATAATAATATATATAATAGAATAATATAATAATATATAATTATATAAAATATATATATAATATATATATATATAAATAGAATTAATTAAATATAATAGATAAATATATAATATAATAACAAAACAATAAATAAACCAAATCTCCATTAACTCTTTTTCAGATTGTATTTATAGGTAACTTGGTGATTCAATAATATCAGCTCTCTATAAAAATCAGCATCAGCAAGATTTGACCAACAAATCCTATTAATAGATATAATAAAATATAATATAATGAAAAATAATAATAATATATAAATAATAATATAAAATAAAAAATATTACTAAATAATAATATATAATAATAAATAATAATAATTAATATAATAATTAAATAATAATAATTAATATTATAATTAATAATAATAATTAATAAATAATAATAATTAAATTATAATAATAATAATAATAATAATAATTAATGAAATAATAAAAGTTATTATAATAATATAATAATAATAATATAATATAATAATAATAATAAAAATAATTAATAAATTTATAAAATTAATAATTAATAAATAAAATAATAATAAAAATATCAATTATATAAAAATAAAATAATAATAAATTTATAAAATGGAATAAAAACAACTGAATTATTTCGGACATAAATAATATTTTAGAATCTTGAATATATTGCAAATTAATAACACACTAACTATTTAATGATATAATAAGACGCACTGCCGGACTAAAAGGCAAGTAAGTTCAATTATCGACAAGGCGGCGATGCTAAATATGTGTGAGCCACCTCGGCTTAATATATTATAACGAAAATACGCGAACGAACGTGGAACACATATTAATTGGGCTTCCTTGGAAGGGGAAGTTATGCCGGAAGTAAGTCGTAGACCAAAAAATAGATAGGCTAAAAGACTATGAATTGGGTACAATTTGACCTTAACGGTCCGCTGGTTGTGTTTGAAGGATAAAGCTTGTAATGTGTTATTTCAAGACGGTGCGACAGGACGACATATTCAATTGTGGAACACAATATTAGAAATCTAGTAAAGTAAAAATTTAATTATAGAATTATTATTTAAGATATTAAAAGTATTATATTAGAAGAATAATAGATGAAATATAATAAAAATCAATAATAATAAATATTTAATATAATTATAATTAATATATAAATTAATAATTATAATAAAATTAATATATATAAATAGATACATATATTATGATATAAATAATAATTATATTATATATTCAGTATTTTATTCATTAATTATCAATTATTTAAATATTTATTAATAAATTTATTATGTGAATTTCTTCGAGAAGAATAGTACCAATGATCTGTACTTATTCACATATATAATAATAATAAAAATAATAAGGAAATAATAAAAAAGCAATCGAAACGGACGTTCATGTCAGTTGTGACAGGTAAATGCAAATAATGATATCAAATAACATGCAGGACGTAACTAGGAGTAATAAATGGGATAGACATCACAAAAGCAAGACCCTAATCTGACAAACACCATGACATTAAAAAAATAATAACCATAATGAATTTACATCACCTCCAAACAGCCATAAATAATAAAAAAATAATATAATAATAATAATAAAAATAAAATAAAATACCGGATGATGACTATAAACTTAATCAACCAACGGCATCATAGGCATGACCCAATTCTACAATAATGTAATACAAAAGAAATGGTGACACTATAAAAAATATAAGTATACTCAAATAAAAAATAGGAACCTAATAAAAAATACCTCACGCCAAAAATACCATGATAATCAAAGTAAAAATAGTCAATAGGCAAAAAAAAGCAAAGCAGCCGGAAAATGGTCTTCAAAAAATAATTCAATCAAAACAAAACAACAGGCCAAAAAAAAATTTCAAGGTCTATCAATAACAAGGTATGTTAGAAATGAAACAATTTAGCCTTCTATATAAAAAAAAGCTCTGTTTTAACAATAATAATAAATCAAAAGTTTATTCCTAAAATCAAAAAAGGGGAAAAAAGGTTGAAGAACGCGAAAGCCAGGTAATTCCCAAAGCAAAAACAAAAACACGTAAATTAACGTTTTATTGCCTTTTAATATTTATACACATTTATTAAATTTTGATAAAAATATATAAGGAATTATTATTAAAGATATAGAGAAGAGTAATTATAATAATACATAAACTAAAAATATTGTATATATTATTATTATAGATATTAGAATTAAAATTTATATATTATTTAATTAATAAAATATTCTATTAGATATTATAATTATTATTATTATTATATAGAAAATTAATTTATTATATTATTAATTATAATAATAAAAATATAAAAAAAATTAATATATATTGAAATTATTATTAAGCTTAAATTCAAAGAATATTTTATGCATATCAAATCCTTATTAAAAATTCATGAAATATATATTAAACTTGAAAATAAATTGTTTCAATTATTATTATAATTAAAATATGTATGATTTATTAATATATTAATTACAACCAAACTTATACCTTATTAACATAAAATTCCATAGTTATTACCTACCGCGATTGATTAATCAGTGTATCCCAATCAGCTTAGAGCTTCTAGAAATTCAAGATAAGTTAACCGAGCTTTGTTCAAAGAATCGATATCGAATCTGAACATAACCTTATCCGAGATTATAAAGAGCGATATATGTTAAGAATTCCTCCTCGCTCTCTGCCTGTTGTCTCCCCCGTCTCCCTCGCTCGCGTCTCGCCTGCTCCCCTCGCTCTTCTTCAAAGAGATTGATTGAGAAATAATAAGGTGGTTAACTTTTAAAATAAATAAGTTATTAGTTTAGTTTAAAATAGAATAATATATAAGAATGAGATTCAATAAACGTTTTAGTAATTAATTAAGTGATAGAATTCAACTAATTTTAACGCATGTACTAATAGAATAAAAAAGTAAAAATAATAAATACATATAATAATTTTAATAAATTAAGAATTGAATTATATTAATTTAATAATTAATAAATTATAAATATTAAAATTATAAAAATAATATAATCTAATTGTAAACATTGCACGAATCCGAGTACACAAACTAACATTCTAACCTAGACCAACTACAAAAATTACCTATACCTTAACAACAAGGACTCTTTTATTCAATCGCGGTCATTATTTTAAAGAATTTCAATATCATCCTAGCAAACAAATTTATATAAACTGTGACATATAAACAAATAAATGGACCTTACTTAGCGACTCACTCATGAGTTAAATTTTATTTTTTACACTAAAAAATATATACCCAAGGGAAACACAAAGAACGCAGAAGCAGATAGCTCGGCCTTTCGAAACTACAAGGTATATATTTCCCCCCCCCAGGCTCGGGATAAAACCCCTCTTGGATTTCCGTGGTCCCCCCCAATCCCCTATCAGGTATGAAAAAATTGACACCCCCTTAAATTCCCCTCGACTTCTGAAAGCCCCTATTATTATAATTTTTATTTGCTATGATTTTTTTACACAAAATTGATATATATATATTTGTTCTTTGAATCATCAAATAAAATCCTAAAAATTAAGCTATACCAAGAATTATAAATAAAATGTTGTATTTTCATTATTTTTAAGTTTTTTTTTTTATTTTTTAACATTGAAATACCATAAAAATATAATCGGTTTTCGTAAGTTTTGAATCGAACCATTTAAAACAATATAACAAAAATTTTAAAAAAATTTAAAAATACGAATTGAAACATCCGGCACCACTGTGAAACATTGTGGACAAAGACAATAAATAAACAACAAAAAACAAAAAGGAAATCAAAAACGGGGACCAAGCGAAAACAAAAAGGCCCTAACCAAACCACCTTAACCAACCTAAATAAACATATAATACCATGTGACAGTAAAATCCAGTTAGGAATAACGGCAGCGAGTATTGTGGGGAAAACAACCTCACTATTAACAGGCAATACCCAAAATCCTATATAGAGAAAAAATAATAATAAATAAAAAAAAATAACAAATAAATTTAAGTTATAATAAATAAATATAGTTTAATAGAAAAAAAAATAATAATAAAACTATATAAGATTATTATGTAAAAAATAATTAAATATCTAAATATAAAATAAAATATAAATAAAATATAAATAATAATATTATATAACGGAAATGGGTTCAAACCCACAACCAACCAAAATACAAGAGCTACAGGAAAAGAAAACATTCGGAATCGGGAAAATTTAGTGCGAAAATGCAAAAAAAAAAAAAAAAAAAAAAAAATCGAAAATAAAAAAAAAAAAAAAATAAAAAAATTAAAATAAGTAAAGAGAAAAGCCCAATTAAGACCTAACTTCACAAATAAAAGACTTTCTACTACGGAATGTTTACTAAAGAAACCCCAATAACCTGACCGAGGCAGACTTCGGCCCGCCTTCCCGGGAACACGGAGACATTCCCCCACCCGGAGCGGTCCCCCTCCGCCCCCCTGACGGAAAACGTTCCCCCTGTGTTCCCCTCGCAGGCCCCTACATCCGGGTTAAACCACAAAAATAATATAAACTTCCCCAGCATTAAACAGAAAAAAACAAAGTATTTAATTATTATTTACATCTTTAAGTAAAATCACAACTTCCAAAATTTAATTCTGTTACAGAAGTATTAAGATTTTTTTTTTTTTTTTTTTTAGCATTTCCGGCACTAAAATTAAAAAGATCCGACAGTATCTTTCCCTAACTACGATTAGAAAGGGGTAAACCAAGGTAATAATAATAATAATAATAATAATAATAATAAAAACTTGTACCGAAAATAATAATAGAAAAAATAATAAATAATATGTGAGCAATAGGCTAAAACAATACGAGAGAATTACCTTCGTTTGCTTGGTAGGTCGAGGCAAAAGTGACAATAAAAATGTAAACTTTGTTCCCAAGAAATGGATACAATTATACCCCTCTGCGCCATTGCAAATTGGGTGTTGACAATTGATGGAGAGTAATGGATTGGGGTTTTTATTAGAATTTTATCGAAGGGAAAATAAGTTGGTCTAGAACCAAACTAAGCTCTTGGTCAAATAGGATATGGAAACAGAACAGAAAAAAGATATTTTATTCTCTAGAGAGATATAAATTTAAATTCACTAGAATGATTTAGAGAAAGGAAAAAATAATCTTTTTCAATTTCACATGTAAATCCACAGAAGGTAGGTAATATAAATACTAATCTAGGGTTCCAATGGAACTTGCCTAGGAAGTGACCTTTTTGGGAAAATAAAAGAAATAAATGAAATTTTAAGAGAAAATAAAATGAAAATTAAATGATTATGAGATGTGTTTGGGAAGGTGGAGATACACGTGGCACTTATAAACAGATTAATATATTTTTAGCTGTATATTTCGGAAAGAGAAAAAAGAGAATCTTTTCGAAGCATCATTTGATTAGAGTCAATAAAATGCTGAGGGGTTATGAAGAATTAAAAGATGGAATTTGTTATGTCGTCTTGGGTGCTCTAGGGAGGTCCCTTGTAGGATAAGGAGAAGGATTTATTGACTCCGTTTGAGGTGGTTTTTGAAAAGTAGGAGTATGTGTTATAGGTGAATTTGTGTTCAAGGTTTGAGTTGCAGTGGGAATTCTTATCTTTAACATGTAAACGAAAATACACAAAATAGCGATAGTGTTGAATAAAGATACTCCCGAAATGGTAATGTGTTCCGGGTGCCAGGAATGTCACGTAGAAAGGGTTTGGTTTAGTGTATAGAATTGTTTGTTCTAGTTTACGTTTTCTGGCTGTACTTATATATTTAAGGGATAGTTTAGGAACTTCGGAGTAAAGTCAGAGAGGTTGGAAAACTCTGTGAAATTGATGGATGGCCTGTTTCATTGGATCTGTATGCGAGAAGGGTGTAAGTAACTCTAATCATCCGAAGCAAATTTGCAACCGTGTGGAATAGAGAAAAGATAGTTATGAAGGATTTTGGTTTGGGACTAGGGACAGCTTATAGAGGCTGTGATCTTTTGAGACATTGATATAAACGTCGTGGTGTTGGGAGATAACGTATAGGGGGATGGCTTAGGCAAGGAGTGTATATGCATTTGTTATATGGTTCTTTGTTTAATAATAGGGATATATTGCAAAATTGGTTTGAATGTGGTGTGCATGGGGTTGGTGGGTATGAAGAAGTTTAAGGTGTGTTGTACAGTATTTATTAATTGGTTGGTATTATTATCAGTGATAATGTTGATCAAGTTTAGGTATCAGTTTAGTTTTGAAATTTCTGATTGAAAAACTAAGGAGGAAATGGAATGATTATAAAGAGTGTACAATGCTTCTTGATTTGTTATAGTTGGGATAAAGTACTTGTACTTTCATAGATTTGTGTATTTACATTATGATAGCTGTTTCTGAATTGAACTCCGAATCCAGTATCAAAATTTACCTTCTTGAAATGGTTTAGAGATCATCGAAAGTTGCGGTGCCGAAAAAAGTTTTAAAAATTTCACCTTCCAGGTTGAAGAAACCTCTCTTATTTCTGGTGCCTGCTTGATTTGTATGTGAGAACATCCAACAATTTTCCAGTAATTGTTCTAGTTTAATCATTGTGTCTTTTAAGTGATCTTTTATATATTTTAATTGTGTCTTGGTGTGCGTAGTAAAATTCACTTGGATATTATGGAATCTAATTGTATATCTAGTTTGTAAATAAGGTATATGAGATTTTAAAAATTCGTTATTGTGATTATATTATTTTTGAGTTTCCTGGTATAATGATATTGGGCACTGCATGCTTAGTCTTATGTCTACAATTCTTGCATGAATGTTGTTCTTCCCATGTTATGAGTGATAAAACCGGAAAATAGTTTCGATTTCCCATTCTCTACTTGTGCTTCTGTAATTGGAGTCCATATAAAGGGAAACAGAGTTGGAATATAATATTTTTCATGTTTGTGTAGGAAGAAAGGGAGAACGGAGTAAGACGCTGTTTTTGGGAGTATTGTTTTTGTATATTATTAGATTGACAGTGTACTAGAATAAATAAGTTATAGTTGTTAAGATAATACTTATATGTGTTGTGTTTTTCAAATTGATCTGAAATGTTCCCCCGAGGTGAGGTAATTTATTTGATTCTAGCTGGAAGAGGGATGTGTTTTGGGCAGTAGAGGGGGTGGAGAATCAAAGGATGGAGGTGGGATGGAGCAGGAGGTTTAGATAAAGAGAAAGGAGGGAGAGTTTAACCTTGAGTAATAGGTTGTTTCGAAGGTAGGCTCCATGTTTTGTTTCCTCGTATGACTGTTGCTGTGTTACTGAAGCATGGGAGGGAGCTGTATGCGTAGGATAGTGATCATAGGAGGAGAGTGAGGTTGAGATGTTGGAATATGAGGAGGTGGAGTGGCTGGTTGGGGATGGGTAGGAGTTGGTGGGGGAGGTAAGGAAGGAGGCGAATGGGTAGGGGGAGTAGAGTGGTATGAGAAGAAAGGATGGGTAGTTGAAAAGCGGATTGAGTGGATGAGGATGGGTAGGAGTTGGTGGGGGAGGTAAGGAAGGAAGCGAATGTGTAAGGGGAGTAGAGTGGTCTGAGAAGAAATAATAGGTGATTGAGGAGGCGTGGGAATCGGTAGAGGATAAAGTAAGATGTCTTGCTGTGATGGATGGTATTGTGTGAGAGTATTGGGTGAAGAAAGGGGTCGTGGTTGAATGTGTGCTTGTTTTGGGGTTTTTGGTTGTGGAGTTGCGAAGGAAGGTAGATTGTGGGAGGTTTTAACATTGTCTGTACGTACTATAAATTCTTTTGAGGTATCTAGGCATTGAAGGAGAAGTTTGTTGAAAGGGATGAGGCATTTAACTAGAAAGGGGCCTGTCCATTTTGGGAATAATTTTGGATATGGATGAGGTTTATTTGTGTCTAATATATAGACATAGTTGCCTTATGCATGTCTTTTAGTAAATCTCGTTTGTGTTGTGTATCGATTTGTGTTTGCGTGGAATCTAATAAGTGTTGCCGAGCCATGTCTCTAATAATGTTCCTTTTTCGGCTAGTTCGCCAATGTGATCATTGATGTTGGTGGGGGCGGTGTTGGAGTGTTGAAAGGTGATTTGTAATTGGGGAGATGCCATGGTAAACTTTTGTTGTAGCGGTGGAGAAGGAAACATGATGTAGTGCCGATAGAAATTGAAAGTACTGTTTATTAAGATTATAGAGATTTGCGCGAAAGATATAAACTTACTCCGGTCATTGTCATTTGTGTCAACAAAGTGTCTGAAAAAGTTTGCAACTTTTAGTGACTCTCTCTCTCTCTCTCTCTCTCTCTCTCTCTCTCTCTCTCTCTCTCTCTCTCTCTCTCTCTCTCTCTCTCTCTCTCTTTCTCACAGAGAGAGAGAGTTCAACTGGGGGGTGTCTAACAACTATGCTGAGGGATTTTATTTTTCACTGAGAGCAAAGTTGTTTAAAGAATTCTGATCTGAATTCTAAAACCGATATTAAAACTTGCGGTGTGCTGTGTCTCTTAATTATTTGAGTGATGTCTTTAGCAGTGTGCTGTTTTAGTGGGACTAATTCGACATATCGTGTGAGTTGGTCTTTGGAGAGGAGAATACATTTAGATTGAGAAATATGGAAAAGAGGGAGAGGACCTAAGATTTCGCCGTATACTCTTAAGAATGATTCGATTCCCAGAGGGTATTCTTTGATGGGGCGAGTTTGGAGCGGACTGCACCTTTGACTGTATTTCACGAATCACAGTTGGCGCAAAATTGTTTTTTGAGTGTGTGTGTAATTTTTTAAAAAAGTGCATCATTTCTGTAATCTATGATGTGTTCTTTCAGAGCCACAATGACCTGAAGCTATATTGGAGTGGTTGTGTTCAATTATCGAGTGTACCATTGAGTCTCACACTTCAAGTAAGTGCCGACCAGTGGAAGTTTTGTAATATAAAACGTCGTGGATAATCACATGTGGAGATGATGGGTGAAGGGGTGATGGGGTGATGTTGTGGAAGATTCGGAGAGATTGATATGTTTGTAAAGAGGTCCCAATCGAGGGTAATTTGCTTGTTCTGTAGTGAAAGTTTTTCAGGTATGAGAAGAAAAGATTTTAATGGGGTTGTGTGGTGAGTAGAAATTGATGTGTAAGTTGTGTGGGGAATGGGAGGATGGGTGTGGAGGGCTTTGGGCGGGGGGCAAGTGGAGGTGGATTGCGACTTGGATAGATAGATATGACATTACGTTTGCCAGCCTTATACTGTATTTGTGGGTTAAAGCTTTGTATAAATAAATTCCAGCGTTCCAGTCGACCCGTGAGTTATTTGTGTCTAAAAGGGTGGATTAGGGGCTGGTTGTCAATTATAATTGTATGGGAGTTTCCAAGAATCATGTTCTTGAATTTCGATGTAGCGAATACTAATGCTAAATTAATTGTATGGGAGTTTCCAAGAATCATGTTCTTGAATTTCGATGTAGCGAATACTAATGCTAAAGTTTCCTGTTCTAGTGTACTATAATTTGTTTCCATTTTAGAGAGAGAGAGAGAGAGAGAGAGAGAGAGAGAGAGAGAGAGAGAGAGAGAGAGAGAGAGAGAGAGAGAGAGAGGCTGTCAAAGCAAAGTGGTGTTTCTTTGCCATTTATCGTGTTGATAGAGAACGGCTCCAAGGGTTTTTTGAGAGGCATCCGTGTTGAGGTAAAAGTGTTTGCTGTAATCTGGAAAAGTCAATTGTGAGTTGAGAAGTAAAGCTTGTTTGAGAGTTTCAATGCGTGTTGCTGTTCTGGGTTCCAGATAAACTGTGCGTTTTTGCGTAAGAGGGATGTTATTGACTTTGCGACTATTGTGAAAATTTTCACTAAATGATTGAAATAATTTAGGAAACCCATGAGTGAACGTGTTTTTGCGGTATTCTTGGGAGGTGTGAATGATTGAAATGTTATTAACTTTGCGGGATCAGGGCTTATTCCATGATTTGTGATGCGAAAACCAGGGAAAAGAAGGCTTGTTCTGAGAAAATTACATTTCGAGAGTTTAATGAGATGGTTATTTTTCCAAAACGAGTCAAAAGCTTTAGTGATATTTTTAAATGAGGGAATATTGAGTGACCTGTGATTAAAACGTCTTCGGGAAATACTATGCAAGCTGTGCTTAATAGGTGAGAGAGAGCTAGTTCCATTGGGCGTGGAAAAACAAGAGGTGCGGTAGAGAGTCCAAAATTTAGTCTAGTGTAACAAAATTGTCAATTTTGAGTGCGAAAAGAGAGATATGGTTGGGAGACCTTCTCAATTTCTAGTGCATGATATGCATTGAGGAGGTCATCAGTGGTAAAGAGAGAGCTTTTGCCTAATGTATTGAGATCGTTTATACATGGGAGAGAGTAGCGGCCTTAAATTGTGTGAGAATTGATGTGTCTGAAATAGGCTACGATTCTGGGACGAGAGGAATTCTTTTTGGGGATTACAACTAGAGGTGAGCTATGTGGGGAAGACATTGGTTTTTATGTAACCTTTTTAAAAAGAGTTTGTGGTCCATTCATTTATGTGTGCGAGATATTTGTGTGAACGTCACTATTGTGGGCGATATAGTACCTTCGGAGAGTCTGGATTTAGTAGAAAAGAGAATTTTTGTAAAGTACAGATGGGGACTTCGTCATCATCGAGAGCGATGACGTCTATATATGGGAGTAAAAGTTGTAGTAATTGATAAAATAATTTTAGGTCATGTAAAAGATTGTCCTTTTTAGAAGTATCACTTCAACAGCATGAAAGTGATTGAAATTATTCAGTGAGAGATTGAAAATTGATAAGGTGAAAAACTTTAGACAACATTCTCTCAAGAAGGACTATATTATGTGGACCACTCTAGATATGTGATACATACTCCATACGAAGGCGAACACCGCCCTATACAGAGCAAGCAACCGGGATAGTTTGAAGAAATTCTGAAAACGTCTCAGAACACCCAACCTCATAAAAGCTTATTTATTGAGAGAAACAATTTAATCCTTCCTTGAAATAAGGACATAACAAGAATATTAAGAAAAGTGAAAAGGTTTGAGTTGTATGCTATTAAAATTGGTATATTTTCATGGAAGATTATATCGAGTAAATAAATGAGGAAATAGCCTTTGAGATATTGAAAACAACCATGTTTTCTATGTATCAGTTAGAAATGCTAGAAAAGATCAGAGATTAATTGTTCCAAGGCCATCTTCCTTACATCGTTTATTTGACTTTGCATAGGACAATTTTCAAAAGCGAAAGGAGCAACAGAGGATAGAATCATTGGTGAAATTTAAACATTTACATCTGCCAATGTTGATAACTGATCATTCGCCGAGTCACTAGCATATATGTTAATTAAAGAGCGTCCATAGTCCAGGTACCCTAACCCAGTGGTCGGCAAACTCATTTGTAAACGGAGCCAAATATCAACAGTATAACGATTGAAATTTCTTTTGAGAGCCAAATTTTTTAAACTTAAATTATATAGATAGGTACATTGTTATTAACTAAATTAAGGTACTCCTAAGCTGGCCATTGCTATAAACATCCTCAATCTGATTGAGGTACGTTTGCTGAGGTCGACCCCTTCTAACTCTCTCATTCACACTCGTCTTGGATACTTATTTCGTCCTAAAGTCTTAAGTCTTAGTTAAACTATAGGTGCGTTGAATATTGATATCATACTTAATAGCGATATTATATATTGATAAAATTAAATTGTAAGATATCCATAAAGTTAAATCATGACAATGACTGAGAAGCATTAATGTGAACAAAGACCTTGCATCTCCTTGGAAAGTTTGGGTAAGTCAGGTTTGTATGTTGTTGTTTTTATTTTATTCACGATTTCAGATTCTCATCAATAAGACGACTTCTCAACTTACTCTTGATAAGGTTCATGCTCGAAAATGATTGTTCGCATGAATATGTAGACCCGAATAAGGAAAGAACAGCAGATGCTAGTTTTTCAGTGATTATATGAGTAAGGAATACTATTCCAGGTGTATTCGCCGTCTGTATATGGTTTTCCTCTCTTAGCAATCTCTTGACTAACCACAAAATTTGTAATATTAACATTGTTGGAAGATTGCATACAGTAATTAAATACAGAACTTGATTTTTCTTGACGTCTGAAGTTTCAAAACTGCTTTTTTCCTTGAATCACCGACAGGATATTTAGTACTAAATGACACGTGTTTATTTGTAAAGTGTCCCTCCCAATTTGATTTGATTTCTTGTTATGCGCCAATTTTTCCTTACAAATAAAACGGATCGGAAGGCCATTTAAGTTTTGAATAAACGCGAAAGTCTCTGTCCAATCAACTTTAAATTCACGGTTTTCGTCTTCCTATTTTCTTTCCTCTTCTTTGTAGCCATGTCAAAACAGGGCACCTAGGAAAATGTTTCACTTTATAATTGTCGTAGATAGAATAGCATTAGTTATTCTGTTTACAACTTTATATTATTTTATATATATTTTATATATTTTTAACCCAATGAATAATAGCAATAAACTATTTTCTTTAAAAACGGCAATAATAATAATAAAGCCACCGACACAAAATAATTACAATTCTTAAATTGATGACAAAAATACCTGTAGGATTTACAGCTGGTTGGAAAAATACAGGTAACTTTATGCTTCGAGTAGGTTCTTTTGTCACACGCTCTCGATTTGCTGACGCGACCAGCACTAAACACTGCACAATGAAACTGCTGACTGACTGGCTCACTCAACTCGTGCATGAACCTTGGAGGGGAGACAAAGAGCTTCGGACAGAGGCAGGTAAAATTGCTAACCACAGGAGTGCGGTTTTTTCTACAATTCTAATCTTTCCTGCGGGGGTACGCGATCGGAAGTAATACATTGCAGAACACGATGCAAAGTTACTACTTGACAATACGCGTTGACATTTAATCTTTCTGGAAATGTTTTCTCATTAAGTCGCTTCAGGGCACTCGCCTAAAGATAAAGACACATAAACACCATCTAAGGATGTAAAAATAGAATAAGAAAACCAGTCATCACGAAGTTTCAATCTCACGTGGTATTAGGTGGAAGAGCCACACTCAAGGGGGCAAAGAGCCGCATGTGGCTCGCGAGCCGTGGTTTGCCGACCACTGCCCTAACCGATCTGTAATTTTTTATTATGAACTGAACAAGCGTGAAGGGTGTCATTTTGATCGAACTGTCATCACCTGTCAGCATTACGCGAAGTTACAGAGTGGACTTGTTTGTCTGCTTCGCATTTCAAAGAATGATAAAGGACTGGGCTAAACAGATGTTTGTGCATATTTATAGCAAACTTAAATATTGCATTTCTTCGTCACTCTTCAGTTTTTTTTTCTTTTTTTCATCGAAGTAGACGTTTTTTTCCCTTTTATATCTATTCTCTCTTTTCACTGTTTTGAATTAGGTGTACAGAAGCAGCCAAACGCAAACATTGCAATTAATTGAATAATTAAGAGAAAATAAATTGATGTGGAATCAAAAAAAGCTTACAGAAATATGTTCACTATTCTAAGCCGTATATCTTGCAGTAGAAACCTGAAAATGAGCGGGTATGCAACAAGATGTCAAAATTTAGTGCTGATGTCGTGCGAATCAAGATACATTGCATGATACAAGGATTGGAGAATGTATGAACTCGTCATAAGATGAAAATTATTGCTCGCAGCTTGTGGGTCACAATCCACGACTCACGATTCACGATTCACTGCTCACGGCTC
>JABUQX010036768.1:30000-57797 GCA_015478945.1 Trachelipus rathkii
CCGATGCTCATATCGACTCACATACACATTGTGCATAATATATTATCGATGTTTCGATAATCGTAAAAAATATCAACAATATCGATAAATCGATATTTTTTTTGGAGCTTCACTACATGGCAGTGATAACAGGTGTAGTTATAAATAGCGACTGTGAAATATATATTCATTTAAATTGCAGCGACCTTGGAAAATGGAAATAAGTGTGTACTATTTGTTAAAACCAAATTTAAATTTCTGAGTTTGGAACATCAATTGCAATTAAAGGTCTGGTAGACCTAAATTGGATACCAGAGTGGAAATATAACTTTTTCCCAAGAATAGTTCAGGAAATATATGCATATATTGCTAACCACCTGTCCAAGATGTAAGTTATGTTGATGCTCTAGTTCTAGTCTGTTAGTGGAAAGGATACTTGTGACAAAGAAAGTAGGTGGGGGTTACAGAAGCTTTGGAATGTACCTTAAAATTAGGGTTATTTTGAAAATATTATGTAGACCAGGCTTTGAGTAAGTCTCGTGAAATAAGTGGTAAGAAACGATAAAGAAATCACTGAAAACTATTATATTTATGAAGATACTAATTGACGTGGTAAATTTTCTTCGCTTGGGAAGAGTTTTCATTTAGCAGACAAGATGAAAACTCTTCTTTAAAAAAAGGCATCTCTACTGAACTTCTTTCTCTGCTGTAGAAGTTTGACAGTAGTAGGCAATTGGTTCATGAACTTGTTCGTGAATTTGCTCATAAATCCTTCAGGGAACTTCTGAAGTAATTCAAAATGATCTGATTTTATTTGTGAATAAAATGTTAGATGATGTAGCATTAGAGAAGAAATTTAATTTTTAAATATATATAATTTTTTAAATATAATTATTTTCTACTCAAATGGACGAAATGATGGATATATCGGTAAATTACAATGTATTCAAGAAAGATACATAGGATTTTTCCCTGTTTCAAAAATGAGGAGCTGATTGCTCGGCTTTAAATGTTTAAAGTACGGCTTTAAAGGTTCTTGACAGTTTTTAATAAACTAGTTCAAAATTAATCGATCACACTGACAACGAGGCTGCGATCATGCTAAAATTTAAAACCAACATAGGAAAAGTATTCATTGGTACTTTTTATACATTGTTATGCTCAAAGATTGCATTTTAATTTACTAAATGGAACAATATTATCCGACAAAAGATTTTTTTCCTAATATAATTATATTTCATGCATTTTTAAGCACGTCTCCCAAACCAATGTCGAATTATCGCAAGAAACCTTTTGAAAGTTAAAACCAATCATAAATTATAAAAAGTCAGTTGTCCCTTCAAACGCTCGATGGATTCTCAAATAACATGTATCAATGTCATTAAAAAAAACCTTGGGAAATGTTTATTTGTTTTCAATTATGTTCTTGAATAAAACAGTGAACATGAGACAATCACCTTCAAACATTTTTTGTATTCTTGTGCATTTATAAAAGTTTTTGCTTTATGAAGGTTTCAATTTAATAATGTGTGAGTGTGAGTGTTAAGTGAGTATTAGTGAGATTTTGAGTGTGAAGGTGAATTCCATGCCCAACTAAGTAACTTCCATAATCAAAAAGGTTATTAGTTTAGTTTAAATAAAGTGTGAATTGAGGTGAGAAGCTTGAAAATCTTTTCAGAAGAGAGTCGAGAAGAGCTGGTCCATAAAGCCTTAGAATATGCGACCACAACTTGTGCTGAAATGGACATTGATATCGAATGCAGAAATCGCAAGCGAGTTAAAAAGATTATGACAGGAGAAAAGCTTAAGATGCAGGTTTGACTCCACAGCAAGAAGTGAAGCGTGCTATGTTAGAGTGTGCATCGACAACTTTTAAGTAGAGCTAGAATAATAAGACTTAACATTAAGTAATGAATCATTTATTATATAATATATGGAACATAGTTGCTGTTTAATTAGTAACATTTACTTTCAGAAAATTTCTAATGTAAAGGCAAAGTTTGATAGAAAAGATAGTTAAACTTTATATATACATCTATGAATTTACATTCAGGAATTAACCTTCAAATTGAATCTTAGAACAAAAATAAATTGCGTTAAGCCAGAAATATTAGTGTGAGGATTGAGAAGACACTCTGAAAGGCTTCTGGCATATATAAAAAATATGATAATGCATGGCGCGTCGAGGTGAGATGGTACATATTAGACAAATTTAGACTTAAGTTTATTATTGTTAAAATGGATCTATTTCGTGGAATTTCTGTGTTTCAATTAAAACTATACGACTGAGTGCACGGTGCGTTCGTGCAATATCTGGTTCCAATCCCGTTGACTCTAGTATTTTGTAGAGATCGCGTGGAGTGCTTTTCTTTGTGAGGAGGAGTTTCATCGGCACACTTTGGACAGGAGGTAGAGTTAATTATCAAGGGTGATACTCCGCTCTACCAAAATGCCAGTTATACATATCTCTACGTTTTGGCAAGCTTGGCCATATACTTCTAATTTGTTAAAATATTGACGATATATTACTCTTTTATTAATATTTTCCGTTCCTAAAGGAAGTGGCAGATATATGTTTGCCCGCTATAGTCGCTATTGCAGTCATAATTACGGACCTTTTCCTTTTAAAAACACCGAAATCGCCTTCGCTAGTATTACTCTCGTAATTTCTTCATACTATTTCTGATATTGTTCATGTGGCCTTTAAAATATAACATATATCTATCATATACTATCTAAGGACCAATAATAAATTTGGTGGTGCTCTCTACTGCTTTCTATTATTCAGTGAGTATTTCTTCCTTAACAAGAAACCAGATCTTCTATCAGAAACGCGCTTATATTTTTTGATTATATGTTACATACTAGTTCTCTTCAAGAGATAATTTGTATAACTTAAAAAATTGGGTTTGTGCTATCTCGGATTACCCAATTAATACTTGAGGTCCCCATCTAAATTTAGGAGTCGAATTTTCAGCCAATGCCAATAACATCCAACTAACACTATAAAGATAGTGGGTTGTGAGTCTCTTCTCCTTATAAAAAGCAGGAGTATTAAGTGTATGGGGAGAGGTAATGGGTTCTTAGTATCATGATAAAATCAGGCGTAAATCATATCAGCAGTTAGCGTCTAATCCAGATGGCTGGATAGCTAATTCTATTATTATATAATAGACCTACAAATTTCATCGGTGACTTCGCGTTGACTTCGATTCCTTATAACAACCTATCCTTCCCGTAACTACACTAAGTTATCTCCCTTTAAGATGGAATGTAAATATTCACAACGTATGTGGAAGATCCTTCTCTCATTCAAATAAACTATGCGGCAGACTACTATTGTTCTCTTACTATATTAGGGGGAAAGGAAATAAACAGTTCTACCTGACCTATATACATCTATAGTCTTCCAGATCCTCTTTAATTTCAACTAACTATTCTCAATCCAACAGAGCTACATAATTCGCTGCCTGACCGACAGTTATATATGTGCTAGGCACTCTGGACAGATAATTGATCGGTTTGTTACGAACTTCCTAGTTGGAGATATAGTGCTGTGTCGTGTATCTTACTTCATAAAAACTAATAATAGAATCGTGTTTAAAAATGCACTAGATACTCATTGCTTCTCATGGTGGGAAACGAGACTTACAGTACTTCTGGACGATTAAGGTTGAGGCTAGTGATTATTCGTATGAATGAGGAAATGGAGGGAAGAAATTCGTGTCACTCTCAACTATCATTCGAACTAAATCTATTCTCTCCTCTGGTGAATACCAATCCTGTGATTCGAATATAAGTCCGCATAAGCCTTATCCATCTTCGGTCTGGCCCATACGTACTAGAGCTAGAGGGACCTTCAGCAGGGTATCACGGTGTGTCCGGAATTATACCAAATAATCCAGTTTCTTCGGCTTCGGCCCCTTATTTTTCACCGTGCTTGCTAAAGTTTTGAACATGACTCTGCCTAGAATACTGTTGGTGGGAGGTATTTCTACATTTACGTACGACTTGAACCACAACAATCAGTATGCGTTATGCTTACGAGAGTGCACAATGTGATAAAAGGTTTGTCGGCGTAACTTCTCCTCATTGGCTATCTCCTCTGACAAATCAATTTTTCACTGGCGCTCCACTTGCCAGAAATCTTATCATTCTAACATAACTCAAATCTAAGTAAATTTGGATCTTACTATCTTCTGGTTCCATTTTCAAAGCAGACTTCTTAATGCTTATTGTTCATAGTTTCTAAGACTAATTTATTATTCTTCTCTAACTTGAAAAAGAAAGCCATAATAACGTCGTTTCGAGTCCTTACTTCTAATTATATTTCCTTCTAATCTATTGCTCAAACTGCCTTTGGTATGATTTCTCGGCTGATTGTTTCACCTCTCCTACTTAATAATTTCCTCAATACAGATTGTCATGGTAATTTGCCTCCTATAGCCTTGAATTTATCTATTTTTCAGAAATATCAGGTGTCACAATGAAGAGCTCCTGCTTAATAATCCTACGACAAGTTTAGATTATATTTGAGATGATTTAGGACATCGTGAGGTAGGTCTATTTACCTCCGTCCAACAGTTTATGGAGCGATGAGATTGTGCTCCGAGCTATCGATATACACCGCCTCATGATCGAGTTACAACTATATATATCTACTATGTATCTCAATACTACACTTTTACCTTTCATGAATGTTGGATTTATTGGATCGCTCAAATGTCTAACCCAATTATCCTAGAAAAAAGGTAAAAAGTACCGCTTCAATGAATCCTTATACAACTATCGCCCTATAGCTCTTAATACGTTGTATTTACTATTATAAGATCTTTTTTGAAACTCTATCCTAACAACTCTCATTTATTAGAATCAATCTGGTAAAATCTCATTCACTTCTTTCCAGATTAAAGTTGCAGTAGCGGCTTTCGAGGCGCTTTCTAATATAAAACACACGGTCTAATATACTGAAGCTACAGAAACATCTACTATTTTCATTATTAGATTGTTCCGCTCTTAAAGGAACTACGGGGAGATTTACGTGGTGGCGCTTGACTTATAAATCCAAATAAAGCATTTGACCGGTATGACACTGACGTCCACTGCTACTCACTCATAGCTCCCTCCACTATTTTGAGGTTTCCCCCTTCTATCTATATTATCGCAATTATATTATGTACTAGTTTTCTATTTTCAAATCTGCTCAATTAATATTTAGCTAGTTGTTGATAGGAATATATATATATTTCAGGCGACTTTATTATTTCTTCCTTTTCTGTCATAGATGTGATGATCATACGACTACTTAAAGGGTTCTGTTCATATCTCCTACTTTCTAATATTCTTAACTTTTCATTAATGAATTTCTCTCTATAACTTTGCACATCTAAACCTATTTATCACTATAATTATTATCATTTAATGCCGAATGATGACTCGCCCTTCTATTCTTCAACTCATTTCAATTTCCTGTCTACCTTATCTTTATTTCTTCTAGAATTAGCATTCCTACGTTCTTATATTAACTATTCCGATTTATTTTATATCTTACGCTGATCTGGATTAAAGAATTTCCGGTTATAGGGGTTCGTTCTATCTAACAACGGTTGATGAAAAATGTGACCAGTTACATATTAAAAGAACGGCTCAACTTCTTACGAGAAATTCGGGTCATCCGGTGGTACTAACACCTTCCAACTTTCCGGTAGGTCAATTCTTCTTTTCCGACGGCTCTCTCGTCTCTCCTGTTGACATATAAATATCCTTGGCCTTAACATAAACAAAAATGTCTTGGAACCTCACATCACAACGGTTTGCTCGAGCCTCGGGCTGGGTTCGGCGAACATCGGAAAGAAACCCATTTCGCGAAATTACGTACTCTGTTTCTAGTTACTGCGAGAAACTTTTTTATTCACTACATCTTATAATTCTTTACGTTGCTCCCAGACTTATTTATACATATTGAAGTGCCCTCATCCGTCCCCTTGTATAAGGAGTACTATTCAGCTCTCATATCTTGGGGGGGAGGTTTGGGGATGAGCTCTTGGTTTAACTAACATCCGTGTCCATTATTGGAATAAGAGTCGATAAGCAAAGGCCAAAAAGGCTTATAAACTGTTTCTGTATTTCAGTTTCCCTTCGACCTCATATACAATCTTCTATGCGGCGGCGATGTGATAAAGCTTCTATATTCACTCTTTTATCTTAATAGGTACACGGCGTAAGCAGCAGGCGGTGGACTGCGCATGAGAGCTTATCACTGGGCGCCATATACCTGCAGCCTATAACTGATGTAACTCACTCGTGTTTGAAAAGAAAACTCGGGAGGGTTGCTTTTTCACGTGTTCTCTAAGCACAGTTACGAGTTAATTTTAGTGTTTGTAGATCACGGTAGGATTGCCGAGAGTCTAGTATATATAAGAGTGAATCCGTGAATACTGATAGATACGATTCTCTTCTTCCTTGTCCACTATTTCTAATAGATCTTTTGAATTTGGTAACTCGTGCTTCATACTTACTCGCTCCGTTTGATTAGGTCTCTAGACCACATAATTTCCATATTCTCCCTTTACACTTATTCACCAAAGGCCTTGCTGTCTTTGTGCTCATTTATTCCCGCCGTAAAGGTTATAATATTCAGGTTTAGTATGACTGATCTGATTGACGCATGGTATACTATCGCGTGGGCTGAGGCCTGGTGGTTCTGTAATAAAGAGGCTTCTTTGCACAGTGGAATATATCGGTGGCCGTTTACAATTTCTTTAAAAAAAAAAACAAACAAAACAACATTAATCCAGAAAAGTACCAATAATTGTCTCGGCAGCAAAAGGATATATTTAAATTTTATAGTTTCTAGTTTGGTGTTACTTAATTCCAATAAATAATATAATGTTTTTATTATCACATTTAACTGTATACAACATATTTATGTATTATGTAATTTTTACTAATAAAAATTTATATTATAATACATAATAATTAATGATTTATTACCTGTTATAATAACAAATTTATACGCATTGTACCTGAAAAGCCGGATAAACATTAAATTAATAGTATAATTTATATTAATATATTATATATATATTTAATATATATACAACTATCCAACTTATATGCCCTACCCCCTTAAAATGTGATTCCTGATTACTATCTAATTTATATATATATATAATTTTAATATATATTACATAATTATATATATTATATAATATATTATAATTATAATATTATATATATATCATTATATTATATAATAATATAATATATATATTATACTTATTTATATAATTAATATATATATATATAAATATATATTATATATATATATCTAACAGGGCTCACAAGTACTTAGTTACTTATATTATATTATATATATTATATAATTAATATATATATATATCATATATATATATATATTATAATGTCTAATAGGTATATATAATATAATATATATATATTATAATATATTATTATAATAATTTATATATTATATATATAATCATATATTAATATTATTATAAGGGGCCATTAGGGGCCTCGGCGGACGGGGGGAACATATGAGGGGACGTTTTCATAGTGCCCGTAGGGAGCGTGGTACTCGACGATAAGAGGTCCTTCGGGTTCAACTCCTGCTAATACCGATAAAACATCTATTATACACTGACTCAATAACGGCGGTATGTTCCGAAGACCCTCCGCGAATAGGATGTTGGTGGTGTGGGCAAAATAAACGTCCTAACCGCATAACTATATGGCGCATTGTCAGTATTTCACTCGCGCAGATAGCCGGAGACACCGGTTTCGGGTTTATCTGCCTAGTGCGATCTGAAACTTAATAACATGTGGTTTACGGTCACTTATAATTGGGTATCCTGGGGTTAACCCGTGATTCACTTTTTGTTTTGGGATTTTTGTTTTATATTTATTATTTTATATTTATTTATTTATTTATTACTTGGAGTGAACCATACACATAGAGGCTGACCGCCCTGAGATGGTAAGAGAGTCGGGTGATCTCTCGGTACCTTCTGAGGACGAACTAAGGGTAGGATCTAATTTCCCTATCATCCGGGGAGGGTCTCCGGAACCCTCACGTATCTTGTGATATTTATTGAGGTGATTATTATACGCGGGTGAGGTTTCCTTACGCCTCACTTCACCTAACGTGAGGAGTATGGAATAATAGTTACCCCCCTCTGTTCCCTAACTGGGTATATATATACTATATCCGTTGATATTATATATATTTATATATTATATATATATATTATAATAAATTATTAATTAATTATTTATAATAATAATTATATTTTATAATAATTTAATAATATATATATATTATTATGATATTTATATATATATATATTTTATATATATTAATATTATATATATATATATATATAATCATATTATATATATATATATATTATATATTATATATAATTATAATATTATTATATATCTATATATTATATAATATTATAATTATATATATATTATTATATTATATATATATATATATAATACTTGTAGCGAAATGAGTGGATATGAGGCGTGGCTAATATGTGACTGTGACCTAACCACTGTATAAGAGTCCATAAAGACATGCCCACCCTAGGGCGCACGACCTCATAGCAGCACACAGACCTCATCATCCAATTTAATTTCAAAACCTGCAGAGCATACCAGGAAAAGTAGACCTGGCCACTGCGTCATACTCTACACGGGGAGTAATTCTTTAAGCTCTATAGACTAAGATGACAGTGTGGTATAATCATACACACCAGAGACTAACAAATAATAACAAACATATAACAATATATGAGAATATCAACTAGGAGATGAATCTACGATATGATGCTCGCGACATAACTTACAAGAGAATCGTAGCCAACACACAGAACACTCAGAACTATATGTCATTCTCACTCTTATGCTCTTATACAAATTCTCTATGAGGTAGTGGTGTCGCACAGATGTGTAAAAAAAAAAAAAAAAAAAAAAAAATAAACTAAAACTTATTGGGTGCTTATGTTGAGTAGATTGTTGGATACTTATAAGATAGCATATATCGTTTTCAATACGCGGCATTACATCAATTCAAGTTATACTTCTGCTTGAGATACTGACTGCTCTTGTTCGAGTAATATATTCATCTTAATATATATTTAATATACGCTGTAAACGCCTGCTACTGTGCCTTCTCCTGGCAAGGTGGCCAGACCAATCTGCATTAACGTAAGAGTAAGACTGAGTGGTGCGAAGCCTTCTTCAGTGGCTAATGTGTTGCACACGATCTGGCTCTCATCTTCAATACAGCTTAGAAACAGGTCAACATTACCTTCCAGTGCGCAGTATTTTAGAACGGAGTGATGTCATCATTACTATAGGCATTGCTCAACATCGGGGGGAGTAGAGTTCTGTGAGTATACTGATCTGGTTTAGAGATAAGGTTAGGTCTTGCGTACTCATACCAACCGATGAATCCAAATACATAGCCCTACCCATAGGTGTACGAAAACGCCAATTCAAATGCGCTTTGGACGTAAAAAAGGTATACACCGGGCAATTATTTAAAGGCGGGCTTCGGGAGCCGCTACGACGGAATACTCACCATGGTGGGCGAGACATTTCATCTCACGATTACCCACGCGGCATAGATTGAAGGTGGGTTCTTGCAGGGCAGCCGACCTTGACGGCCGGAGGAACCCCTCTCTCCGAATAATACTCACCTATCACATAATAACCAAAAGAGCCGGGGGTTCGGTAAACCCTATATCACCCGGAGGGGGGGATTATGTGCCCTTACTGACTATACCGTAAGTTTTATACTCGGGATAAAATGATGACCGAGAAGTACCCCTCACCGACTCCTTTGCCCTTATAGTGGGTAGTATAATATTAATTCCTGTGGTGATTAATAACGCTTCGATAATCGTTTAAAAATAAAAGCAACACTTAAATGGCATGGTTAATTCATGTGTTAAGACATATCGGCAATTTTATAAATAAACCTAGTGTAATGCCGGCCGCTGATTGTGACAGGCATTATTTCTATGAATACAATTCATGCTATTTTAAATCTGGGACGCCACACCAGGCTTAGCAGGCCTGCTACTGGTTCAACTGGTTCAGTGTTTCGGTACCAGATTTAAAATACTATTTTAATTTTCTCTTTCAAACTATTTCAAACTATATCAATTATCTCTTTCAAACTATTTTAAACTATTTCAATTATTTTTTCTAACATTCTTTCAGACTATAAGTTTCTGCTGTAAATGTAGTAGTACATTAAAGCTATGTTCATAAATGTCATGTGATTACTTAAAACAAAATTGCATTGACTGAATTTTCATTCAGTTTCTAACAAGTCATGACACTAAATAAAAAATAAATGTTGATTGACTTATTAAAGAGACAAATGCCATCTCCAGTTCTCAGACTCCGCTGGTCCAATACCCTCCTTGACCTCATATTTTCAGAGGTTTTACCTACAGCATCTTTGTTAAATTGATGAGGAGTATACCTTTAGTATTTTCTAGTGCATCTGCCATATACCCACCCCTAGTTTTCGTCCTAGATGTGAAAATTACGAGGAAGCATTATTTGAAGATAAACAATGAAGCCAATCATTAAAGTTCAGAGGTCAAGGCCTCTGATGTGATTGAAACGTGAGAGTTTTTTGCGGCGTACCGTAACTCTTGAGAACGCGCTCAAAATTCAGTTACCTAAGATTAGACAGCGAGGAAATAGAACATATATTAATATTATGAGAAGAGTAAGTGACAGTCCTCTTAAAACTACAAGTACATCCTGTGATGCTGATGATTATAATGAACTAACTATAAAATTCAGAAGACTTCAAAGTATTAACAATAATCGTAATAGGAGGTAAAACAATGACCTCTCTCCGTATATCCCGATAATAGATATATATATTTAAGCGTCGTGCTCTTGTCTGCCGAACCCAGTCTTGAATCTTTAGTAAAAAACTATAAACTGATACAGAACATAACACCCCGGAGGCTATAAAGAGCAATAATTAATGAGCAAATTGTTTATGACTCAAATCCTAAATAATTTGGATCTTGCTATTATTTACTTATTGAGTAATTTCAACATTACTTGCATTTTGGAAATATGTATTCCATCATAACGGCGATAGACGAGTCTTGTGTAGGCAGATATGTATTCTTTCTTTTCCATATAGAGACTATATATAGATTTTATCGGTACCATATCTAAGAAGAGCAAATTCCTTTCTTGTGGGCATGAGTGTGGAAAACTTTAATATGCATGGCAATGGGGATTTGTGAGTCGAAGTGGGAAGCAATATACACTTTAAAATCGCATATTGCGGAGAGACGAGCCAGAACTTCTTAATTTCCCATTTTGTGGCAACACACCATAGATATTTGTACTATCCATTAATCTGTCTATAATTTGGATAACGAAATGCTTGGAAATTTAATATAAGTAGGACTGTCATCATCACAATTCTTTGATTCCTTCATTCTCAATCCACTCTACCTTATAGGGCCTTCTCATCGGCCTTGGCTATGGCTTTTTTCGACATATCGCATTCTTAATACAGAATATATAAACTCATACGCAGAAGCCATAGAAACTGGTCCAGAAAATAATAATTACTTATATAATAGTGAGTTCATAGTCTTTGCCTTGCCTCGAAAGAACACAGAGAAGCAACAAGAGGAAAAAATAAACGTTTAAATATTGTACGTGTTAAATCGAGAAAAATTCTCAAGAGTCTACTTACATAGATAATATATATAAGAACACACTTCAAATAGGGAAAAGTTATAGCTATACACCATATCCCAAATTTTCCCTGGGTACGTACGTGTTGGTAAAACTGAAAATTTTATATTACTTAACTTTGAGTTCAACTGAAAACAGTGTTAAAATTTTCTACTTCCATTTTGTGAGAGAGACCAATTTAAATTTTTAATATTTATTATTTTTTTTTATTAAATAACCCATAAGCTCGTTTTATTTTTTTAAGACGATTTCTTAGGATTTCATTTTTCAATACAAAATAAATCATTTAAATTAAAATTTGGAATTTATCGGTTATCGCGATATTTTTTATCGAATCTGTACATTAATTACCCCATACCTAACCTTTACGAATTGGAAATGTCGTTGGGCATGTCAAAGGGGTACACTTCGACCTAGTGTTTCACACCAAACTTTCTTCCAATAAACCTACCACCTTAAGCGGTCACAGACTTCAGACCATTATCTGACGGTCGGTCGTTACTGTAGACTAACGTACTAGATGCGATTATATTGCTCGTAACACAACACGTAGCCTAACTTATGTAATTCAAAAACATATGTAAGGATATTAACATATTGGAAAAAAATAATATATCATACTAAATCATCAACAAAAATGGTATACTGTTAGCTATTAACCCTGACTATGAGTCATCACAGTACAATACGTATATTAAACAAATTCAAACACATTCATTCATAACAAAAATGGTCTTAAAAAATTATTTGAATTTTTTTTACCGGCATTTTCGTCGTCATTATTAACGCATATAAACTTTTAAACATAATATCAAAACATATTGTATCCGTCTTAACACGAGAGATAAATCTTTCTCGTTTTTTTAGGGATATCGCTATCGATCGCTTTGTTCCGAATTTCTAACTCACTTCTCATCATCATCGCATTCGCACATTCATAATTTTCCGATAACACACCGATATCTTCTGAACGATATATCACACATCCCTCATTGTCTCGCCCCCCCATAACTTTTCCCGTGTATATATATAATATACTACTATCATAACTCTATATAACCTCCCTAACCTACATATACATATAATATCTACTAAACATAACTCTATACTCTACTATCACCTACCTACCTACTACTACCCTATACTCTACTATCTACCCTCATACTACACTCCTCTCATACACTAATATCATACCAATACCCTCACCATATATTATATATACATAATAATATATAATTATAATATTACTAACTTTTATTTTAACTTATATATCACAATAAATATAATAATATTATAATATATATATATAATATATATAATATATATACATTTAACCTATAATATATAATAATATATTAATATTATATATACATATATATACCTATAATATGAAACGATAAAAGTATAGAAAAAAATAAAATAAATAATATAAAGTAATAATACAATATTTTTTCTTTTAATAACTCCGCAATATATATATATAAATAAGTATATATATATATATTATATATTTATATATATATATATATATATTATATATGAGGAAAATTAAGATTGTGACCAGTAAAATTTTACAAGTACGTTGAAACAAGCTGCGTGAGTCGGTATTAGATCGACTCGCGCTGAGTTTGTGAGGCGATTGAGTCTTACTATCTGTTCGTATAATTATAGGTATCTTATATATATATAAAAGTATAATATATTATAATATATATATATATATATTATAATATATATTTATATATATATAATATATATATTATATATATATATAACGGCCATTAGGGGTTCGAGCGGACGGGAACAGATATGGGGACGTTTTCCCCATACCCCGTAGGGAAGGGGCGGAGAACCCGGCACCCCAAATACAAAGAGCGGGATCCGCAACCTCAACGGAGGGGGATAAGTCTCCCTTTTGTTCCCTGAAGGCGAGAAACCGACTCTGCTTTATCGGTCGGTCTAACTCTTGGGACCTATTAGTTTAAAACTTTTTTTTAACTAATGGTACCGCAAGTAACATTTATAACCCATTTTATTTTTTTTTTTTACTAATGGTGTACAATACCAGACCGATGGCAGGAGTCGGGTCTCTCGCCCTTCCGGGGAACGAAGGGTACGACTATTTCCCTCCGGGAGGGTCTCACGAACCCGACTCTTTTTGGTTTTTGGGTTGTCGAGGAGGTCCTCCACCCTCCCTACAGGGGTATGAAATGTCCCCCCATCTGTTCCGTCGGCCTCGAGCCCCTAATGGGCGTGCTATATTATATAATATAATATAAATATATATATATATATTATATATATATATATATATAATATATATAATATATATATATATATATATAGTAGCTCTACTGGGCTGTGATATATATATATAATATTATATATATAATAATTTATATATATATATATAAATTAATATATTATATATATATTAATAGCCTCCTACTGGGCTTGATATATATATTTATATTATTTATATATATATAATATATATATATAATTATATTATATATATATATAATATTATATTATATATTATATATTATATATATATATCAAGCCCAGTAGGAGGCTATATGGGCTATATATCGGCTCTATATATAAATATAATATATTATATATTATATATATATATATATATATATATATATATCATATATATATATATTATATTATCACAGCCATAGAGTGTGTGTGAGTGGCGTAAGCTTGAGAAGAAGAAGGAAAAACGTTTCAGACCACACTGTTTCTGTATTGGTTAAATAATATACATAATAATACGGATAACATTAGACAATAATAATAATAATAATAATAATAATATAATAATAAAATAATTAATAATAATAATAATAATATGGTTTCAATATAATGTAAATTACGCATAAAATCCGTTCTCTCTTAATTATTAACAATTTCTATTGAGGGGAGACTATTAATATTTAATAATTTTGTGCATAAATCGCGCTAATCAATAATATATATAAAAAGTTGACTAAATCTTTAATAATGTAATGCACAAAAAGAAGTAATAAAATTGTTGATCTTTTTTCACTAAAAATCAAGAAGCCGCAGAACACAAAATCGAAATAGTAGCACTGAGTTAAAAATAGTAAACGAGAATTAGGCTTAGAAAATTACACGAAATAGCTCACCTTGTTTCATTCGAGAGCAAACGTTACACCGAAGATTGTGAGAGCACAAAATACATTTAAAGAAGTCAGTGATGCTCACTGAACGATGAAAAACCTTTGGCGAATTATCTTTGATGATTACACTTATTTTGGAAGTTTAAGAGGAGAGATTCCAAAATCCTTTTTCGAGGCGAAGATGGGTCGTTGACCAATAGAAGGCAGAGATTTTGGTCACGTGAGAGGGAGGACCGTTATTCAAAAATAAGAAAACGGAAAGTAATATGGTCCTTCGACAGCGGGAAGCGTCGGGAGAATCCAAGGTGAAAATGACAACTGGTACGTAGTGTTCGTCATAACGGCGAACATGTGGAACGAGGTTGACAGAATGGTAATGGGTTGTTAGTTGAATAGGTTCGGTCGGAGAGGAATCGGTGTTTGGAGCAGCGAGGCTGAGGTTCTGCATGGAGCAGGAGGGCGAGATGTCGTAAGCGTGGGCCGCTGGAAGTAGTGGCGGAAGGAGTGATAACAGTGGAGTTGGCAGAAGTTAGGAGGAGAACAAGTTGATGTAAAAGGCAAAATGGGCATAAAGTCGATATTATCTTGCGAAGTAGAGGTAATGGGAGCGGGTGCAAGGAAGTGGACGAAAAGGATGGTGGAAGAGGCGGGATCATGTTCGAAATGCCGGTTTGAAGTCCTATCCACTGAGATAATTCTCCACTTTGCTCCCCTTCTGTAATGTGAAGTACTTTCTGTAGCGTTTTAATACGAGGAAAGGGCCGTCATAGCGGGCTTGCAACGGACTATGGTGTGAGTCGTGCCGAATTAATACATGAGAGCAGGTCTCCAAATCCGCAGGCATGTAGGTTGGACGAGGAGGTGAGACGTGCAAAGATGGTTTCCACGCTCGGTACACGACGAAGGCGCGCCAGGAAGGTGGTCTGGTTGTAGTTTTTGGAGAGGAAGGATAACTCACCGGTTTCGTATGGTAGAACCCGCTAGACTGAGCTCAACCGTCGGCATCAACTTTGAGGTCTTCTTTGTACGAAGTTCTGATACCGCACTCACCTCCACTGGAGAGGACAGAGGAAGAGTTTCGGACAATTTCACACAGGTGTTACAAAAATGGCCATAGAGAAGCTTTAAATAAGAAACATAAGACACGGTGGGATAATTCGTTCCACCCATGCACCACTGGGCTGCGGTGACTTACTGCAAGAGCGGGACGCTTAGAGCCGATAAAGTCCATGAAGGTCCTTCAAGTGGAGACTCAAACTGCCTACCTGTCTGTGGAACGTCGAAAACCGAGATAACGCCAAACATGGCTATCCAGGTTTACAAAAAATGCGCCTGAGCATGTGTCTCGCACACTAGCGACCCCCAACTCACACAATCTTGCAATGGGAATAGGCTTCTGCCGCATCACGACAACGTGGTCGGTGTATCGGTTAGGTGTGCAAGTTAAAATATGTGTAAAACCATTTGAGGGTGGTAAAGGGCCGACTTATAACGTGCACTCTGGTCAAAACGTGTCACCTCGGGCAGGGAAGAAACTCTGAAGAGAGCGATCGTGTGCCTGTGACTTTGAATTTTTGGCAGTTGAGACACTGCGTTGTCCACAGTTTAACATCTTTTAGTAGGGACGGCCAAACGAAATGGTTGCCTATATTAACTTGACTACCTTTTACCCCTGGGTGCGACACATCGTGAATGGTGTGAAATACCTTTCTGCGCATGGGGGTTGGTACGACTGGACGAGGATGTGCGGAAGAGACGTCGCATAACAGAGGTGGAAAACCAAAAATTTCTACAGTTTGAATGTCATAAAAAGAAGCGGAAGGAAAAACAATCTCTTCGAGTTGCTGCAAGCGAGCCATTTCAACGAAATCGATGTCAGGTAAAGGAGAGATTGCGTTAATTCGGGATAGAGCATCGGCAGGATCTTTTCCTTTTATATGGCGGATATCCGTGGTGAATTGTGCAATAAATTCAAGGTGGCGGCTCACGAGGAGACTGTTTAACTGTGGAAGCTGTAATGGCATGCGTATGGGTAAATGATCAGTTACGCACATGGAATATCCCGACCATGCTATGAAATAACGGAAGTCTTAATAGTAGATATATGGCTAGAAAGTTCTCTACCAAAATATGCGGACTGTACCTTTTGTATTCGGCGGCTGGGAACTTATTAGAAAGAAAGCTAATTGGACGCCATTCGTATCAATGAACTTTATAAGGTATAGAGTTACAACGGTTGTGTTTAGTTGCTTCGGTTCGCCGGGGTGTTTCACCTGCCGGCGAAATACTGAAGCCTATTGTTGATTTAGTCGGGGGCTGTGTCGGATGGAAAATACTAGTAACGAAGAACAAAGGGCTTCTTTGATGCGTGAATGGCATTAGTTGCTTCGTTCGTTCCCAATCTACAGTGACAGAAGCAGCAGATCCTTTACGTGGGACTTAGAAGCGCGTGAGAAGAAAGGAGAATTTTTGCAGGGACGGATGAAGCGATTGGTAAAATTTTACATGCCTAAGAAACGGACGAAGTTGACGATCTGTTTGACGGGTCGGAAAGTCACAAGAATGGCTGCGCACACGATCCTCAAGGAGGAGTATACCGTCGGCAGAGATTGTATGTCCGAGAAAGGGTTAGGGATGGAACTCCGAATTCACATTTGGAAGAGTTAACACATAGACCAAATTCGCTTAGTCTGGTAAAAACTTGCCTGAGATGTGATGTGTGTTCTTCTGGAAAAGCACTGGCAATCAATAAGTCGTCTATGTAGGCGAATACGAAGGGTAAACCGCGTAAGACTGAGTCTAGAAGACGTTGAAATGATTGACTTGCATTTCTTAAACCAAATGGCGTTCGAGAAATTCGTAAAGACCGAAAGGAGTGATTATGGCAGTCTTATGAATGTCGTCCGGATTGACGGGAATTTGAAAAAATGCGGAAATTAAGTCAATCTTTGAGAAGATAGTACAACCAGAGAGATGGGATGTGAAATTCTGTAAATGAGGTACATTATAAGAGTCCGGGCGGGTGATCGCAGTTCAGGCAACGATGTCACCCGTTGGGCGGTAGTCCCCATGTGGGTTGAGAGTACCATATGGCAAGGAGAAGGCATAGTCAGGATACTCTTGGACAGGTCGGATGATGCCCTTTTCTAAGAGAGATTCAAACTCTAGCTTTGCCGCTTTGTAAGGTTTATCCGGTTGCAAGACGTCGAGCGTGAGAATGTGGAGGTCTGCCGGAAGTTTCAATGTGATGAACAATTGTGTTTTCACAGGGAAACTTGGAGACCGGGAAGAGGAGAAGCTCTGGAAAATCGGTAATTATATATTGGATTTTAAAAAAATAATTATTCGCATGGAAGAATAGATGGTATCCACTGATGGAATGCAGGATTGCCATCGATTACTAAGCGGTAGAATGTGTGTCTCAAAGCTATGATCGTCTGTGAATTCATGTCAACAAGTAGAAGGTGTACAATAAGTCACCCTATATGGTAAAGTGGACGTCGGGCCTATGTGAAAGTGCCCGATATCAAGTCACGACGGAACGAAAGTTGTTAATGGAGTCGTTTGGATAGTGTCATACAGTATGGGTATGGTGGGTACCGGTTGGCAGCGGCTTAGAAGCCCGATGCTTTGGCAGAGTAGTTTTCCTTCGAGGTATGGGAGACGTGGTACAATTAGTTGAGCTCCAGAATCTAACGAGGTAAGAGTTAGTTTTTGTGATGGGAATCGTAGACACAACAAGTTTGACATTTATAGCCACCGAGCGTAGTACGGAGTGGTGTTTGAGTTAATTCCTCGAAAGTACAATATGCTTAGGAAGCATGACGGTGTTTGGTTCTCCAAAACGTTTGGAATGATTTCTCTACAATACATGACTGGCCTGGTTATGTACGGAACTTGAACGCAAACCTGAGAAGTAACAGGAAAGAGGCGAATTGGACGCAAGCGATAGGTGAATCTTTGACTCTATGAACGTCGGTTTGCATGTTGGAGAGCGTGAGAAAATGTGAAGCGGTATTGTTGTATAAGATCAGAAGTAGTGTCTTGAAGCATTGGGGGGAGTCTGGCGGATATAATGTGAGCTTGGGAATGAAGGATGAGATGAAGAGGATCTTGGAGGATGAGGAATACCTGTTTGAGGTTGAGGATAAGGATGGTTGGTGAGGATAAGGAGGGGAAGGAGGAGGAGTGTAGCGAGTTTCCAAGGAGCGAATCCTGTTAGTCAAATCCATGATAGTGTTCTGTAACACTTGAAGTTGGGACAAAATATAAGCATTTTCTGGGGGCGGCGGTTGTCGAATGGCATTGGACTGACTCATTTACATGCGAAAAAGACGCTGGTGTTCAGGTTAGTATGCTGGTGGAATTCCGAGATAGCATGGCGAACTTGGAGTCGGCGTGGCCTTGTGCATGATAAATGTCCTTCATGCATGCAGGTTGGTTGTGCGAGGTAGTTTTGCCATATCCCTACTCGTGCAACAGTGTGGGTCCGGAAAGGAGTATGCTTACGAGAGTTATGGCTTATTGAACGTTATTTGGCAAGTGGACCGTTGCGTGATGGGGAAATAGCACGAGGCACTAAAACTAAGTTACGAGAGCATTATAGTAGGAGTTTCTGTACGGAAAAGATCGGTGTAAAGGATCTGCGATTGACTTAAAATTATAGTGGTGAAGGTCTGCTACACACTATAAAGTAACGACGCCTAGCATTCGGAGCTGTGGGGTAGGGCAGGATGGGGCGAAAGTGCAGTGGTTTGGGATTTTCATTATTGGTGGAGGCGAATGGGTAAACCATAGCACTCACAATATGCGATAACGCTATGTTACATCTGGTGGCAATCAAGCTCGCAGGAGAATATGTCGTCAATTCAAGATATCGTAATGTACTTCGACAGGTCGCACTTTGGTTAACACTATAGGCTAGCGCTAATCAGCTTGATACTAGTCAGTAGATTTTTTTACTTTTTTTTCGGCATCCTGGGATTCGTCATTAGACGGGTTTAGGGAGTTCTTGTCTTAATTGGTAATAAGTTGATTGTGAGAAGCAATGAAGGTAAAACGTCCTTCAGGCGCTGCTAAACTGGAACAAGGTATCATAATTCTTATTAGATGCCCTGAAATAGGGCAAGTTTCCATTCGTGGACTCGAGTCTGAAGCTCAAGCGCCGTCAAAGTTAGGGCGTAACTATTGCTATCGGCAGACGCTTATACTATCGTCGATCTACAATGGGAGCCTCTCGGCTGTCTCCAAATCAATTATTTAAACGAACTTCCGAGTATGACATACGACATGATTCCTGTCTAGAAGCGGCTGTTTGCGAATTATTACTATTGACTGTTATCGGAGTTTTTACAGCCATCCGGATGGGGACAATAATCTAAAGTAATTATTAATATAAAATAAGATTGGTAGAAAAATAAAAACGGGCTTAGATCGGCATGGAAAGCACTTAATGAATGAGCTAAAAATGCAAATTTCATTGGCAACCCATTCGAAATACACTGGTCCAGAGGACAAAACTAGTCGAGCGCAATAAGATTTATACTCACATGCTTAATGACACCACCGAGAGTAGATGTATCAGTAGTTTGATTAAACGTAATATAGTATGGCGGGTTTATGGACGACTATTGATGTAGTAAGGTACGGGCCAGTAGTGAGCTCGTTCCAGCACATCTCAAGGCTGACGAGTGTAATGTAAAGCTACGAATGTGGCGCCCCGTTACGGACACACGGAGATGAGAGCTCAATTTTCAGTGTGCATGTTTAATCAAGTCCAGTAGTTCTAAATGCAATAGTGTAGCTCTGCTCTTTGTAGGTTTTGGTCTAATGAGAGTGTGAGGAGTGAAAGCGCTCACAGAGACGGGCTGAACTCTAATGACTAGGGTAGGAAATTTTGGATTTTATGAATTGCTAGTCCAGATGCTACAGGATTTATAAGAGTGTGTAGTATACTGACTAGCATATAGTTTTATTTCATTTTCATGCTGACTCAGTGGTCACAGATAGAAAGCAGTATATGTCGATTCTAAAGGTAGTCATCGATACTCTATCTATAAGAGAGTACGACCTCAAAAGGACTACTCAAATTAAAAGAGTCCTTTGCACTGTTGGAGGGATCAGTACAGAATCACGTCAAGTGGCGCATACATAAGTTCAGACTGTTAAGATTGGCGAACGTTATGGCAGTGTAGGGGTTGAATTTGGCTGGATAAGAGCTAGGGGAGATGGATCCAGCGCGTCACTGGGTGGATCAGGAAGAATGTACGCGATAGATATCGGCGATCTGTAGGTAACCTGGAGGGAATCCGATGAACGTAGGGAGAGCGGAGTGGGTAGTCAAAGGATGATCGTATGAGTTGTTTGTATATAGTACGGGTGCACTGCTATCGTAAAAAGGTGAAATGACTTAGAGCACGTCACACGGGGGTTTTTCATAATTGAGGAGAATGTTCTAGCACGACAAAAATGGATCCTGAACAATACGCGTGCACATATCGAGAATGTAGTCAGTATGATATCAAACAGTGAGACACGGCACGGTGGAGAGATTACTAGACCCACAAGTGTGCCGGGATTCTATGCCGTCGCGCATTTTATAACAGCATGTGCGTTGTCTTCAGTGTGATGGGACGCGATTACGTGTATAACACGATAGAGATAGTGGCACCGTTTATACGGGGTTACCGTCAGATTGCGTTAAAAATCTATATTCAACCAGAAATAATAGTACAGTCATTTATAACATTTGGGTAACAATGACTAAGTCTCGAAGGCCACATGGAAGCCACTCCAGGATAACCTGGTTATCGGAAAGACTACGGTTAAGGAAAATTATCAACGCTATCACTTTGCGAGGGTAAGATACAGATACGATTCGTGTATAGCGAGTATACACATTAGCGAACGAGACGGGATTGATATTGGTATGATGCAGATGATAGATATGGATGTTTGGTTGAGTAGATGAGTAATGTATCTTAGTGGAGCATGGCGCCATCATTACTCGACATATATACTGTGGTTTTCAGACGGTATGTAGCAGATAAAGCAGGATATGATAGAATCGACCGTGTGCTGCGATTACTCATGGGAGGGTGGAGTTCATAGTAAGATAATAAACTGGGACTTCATTAATTTATTAACCAATTCTTATTGAGGGGACTTTATGTAGATTTTAACATTAATTGGCATAATCCGCAGTTATAATGAACCAATTTAAATATAATATAAACAGGTTACCTTTAATCTAAAATACAATGGTATGCACAATAAAGATAAATTTAACATTCACACACTTTGATGATCGTAACCTACAGTGGGCGTGATATTAAGGTGACAATTGCCAGCTTTTTTCGCCTAAACATCCAATGAAGCCGCCCGAAACACAAAATGAAATAGTACGCAACTGAGTAAAAAATAGTAGAATCGAGAATTGGCTAGAAATTACGAATTAGAGCTTCACCTTGGTTTCATTCGAGAGCAAACGTATACATCCTTAAAGAAGCTGAATGTGCAGAGCAGCAAGAAGTACTTTTAAGAAGTCAGTGATGCTCACTGAACAATTGTAAAAATGATTTGGCGAGTTATCTTTGATGATTACACTCGCTATTTTGGAAAGTTTAGGAGAGATTCAGAATCCTTGTTTCGAGGCAAAGATGGCGCGTTCGTTGAGCGCTATAAGGCATGAGTTGAGCAGTAACACTCGGGCTTGAGAGTGAATTAGTGATAGGCTTGTATGGTGTGCGGCTGAACTGTGAGAGGGCACGGACCGGATTCTCCAACAAATAAGAAAATTCGGAGGTAATAGGCTATATATTAGGGCCTATATATAGTAGCTAATAGCTATGATTGCAGCATTATATATTATGTATTAATATATATATATATTAATATAATCGTTATATATTTATAGTTATATATTTTTTTATAGAAGTATTCATTATATAATTATATATATATATATTATATATATAATATATATTAATATAATAGTATATATATATATAAGTATAGAATATATATATCATATATATTTTATTAAATATTTTATTCCTCGTATATAACCTTTCCTTATTTGCTGATAATACTATTTGATTTACGCTGATTTTGGCAGATTTATTTGGCTTTGGCTAAAATCTGTTGGTTAGGAGTCAAGCCGAACATGTGTTTTTTTTTTAAAATAAAAATAAAGGGCCAGTACTGAAAGCTTTTGAGCACGCTAAGAGTTAAAAATGTAGTTGGCGCTTATAACTATTATTTTAAAGTCTCCATTTGCCAGAAAATAACTATTATGTTTTATAGTTATAAGTGGATAGGCTACTAAATTTTACTTTTATTAAAAGATAGAGTATACGCTTGTCAAAGCTTGATTTGGGCTAACAGGGTTTCATAAGCCAGGCTTACCCCAGACTCTTTTTTACCGATTAGCGGGCTGTTGTTGGCATTTATTCTACTATTGTTAAATTCTAATCTCCCCTAACTTTATCGCACTAATCCTTAGGTTTAATTGGGTACAACCATCTTTACTGAGGTATAGGAAAGATTATGAATACCTAAGCTTTGATACTACCTAAACCTTAATAATAAAGCCTTCAATAAAAGGCAACATCCCAAGTAAATTTACTTAGGAAACAACCCCCAGATTATCAAGTTATATCATAAATCTTAGGTGAGTTGTATCATTGATTTTAAACTTTAAACTTTTAGCTATTAAGCTATTTACTTTATTCTTTTAATAATTGAATAGACGTCTCAATTTGGAAGGAACATTCACAAACTGTTCTATTTACACCTTTCGGATAATTCTGCAAAGAATTTTTCCAATAACTTTCCAAAAATTTAAGAAGCAACGGTTATTTTCATTTATTCCTATTATGCTTAGCATTTGAATTTAATTTTTTACTCCCTTAAGTTTGTTGAAGTTTCCTTGTTATTGGACGTGTGTTTGACCCATTATAATTTGAATAAAAAAGAAAAAAAAATTAATGTTTCATATCCTTTACTTTTTAGTATTTAACTTTATTTTATTTTTAAGAGAAGTACATAAATCAAACGTACCTAAAATAATAGAAAAGTTTAAGTTAATTAATTTTGCATAAATACTATGAAAACAATGAAGAAAATACAAATGAGCTTAACTATATTCCAAAGGATAGGAACCATACCTTCCAAGCTGAAGCCAAAGAAGACATTATGAAAACTGTCTTGAAGCCTACCTATTTCTTACAAATTATGCTTTGCTTGAGATTGAGCTCTCACTGTTTGCCGAATAGGCTATTATTGACCTGCTATGTATAGTTTTATTCTTAGTGCTAGGGGTTGGAAATGAAATAGCTTCTCATAGATTTTTACAAGGCTGCATGTAGTTTGTGATAACCTGTGCCTTATTTCATAATTATTTTGTATTGCTGAAATTGTAAATTATGGAGTTTTATCTAAATGAATAAAAAAATTACACATTTTAAAATTTTAAAACTTTGATTACTTAAAAGTGAAGTCAAGCATTAACCTTTCAAGTGTTTACTTCCAGTCTTGTTATCTATTTGAAGGGAATTAAATTTAATTTATACTTATATTGCTATTATATTAGAATACCTATTCTGGCTTGTAAAAATTCAACCCTAATACAAGCTGAAATATTAAGGCTAATTGAAACTTGCGACTTTCATGAGCCTTACATGATATTTAAAGTGCTCTTATTTTGACTTTATTTCTATTTACCGTAGTTCGTTTTGATTTTGAACTTATATAAGGTTTCCTATTGTGGGGAGGCCCTTTCGATTGGGTGGAGACAGACTTAGGATATTTTAAAAAAAGAACTAAGAATCCATACGAAAATTAATATTAATTGCATGTACTGCTACTTTCGCAGACACATTGCTTTGTGCATAGAAGGCACAATAATTTTGTAAATATTGCTCTTAGATTTAAATTAGTTTGTAGTATTAGATTAACAATTTGTAGGTTATTTTGTGCTAAAATGTTGTAATACATTATTGCATTAGGATCTGTTTCGCAGACTAGTACTTTCTCTTTGTATTAGGCTAATAATTTTTGTACTGCTGGATTTATAAGAATCGGTTAGGTTGATGGGACAAGAGTTTCTGCTCTACTATTAACCTAACAAATTGGTCTTGTGCATGAAACGATAACTTTAAATATTTTAAACATTGCTCTATGCATTATTAGGCTTATTTAAAAGTTCTTAAATTAATTGCATTAAAATATTTGTGATAGGCTAATGCCATATTTCTTTGTTTTGATATTTCTTAGGACTACTGTCGTCAGTATCGACGTTTCCGTGTTTAAAAAGATTTGTTTAGGGATTATCTATCTTTTGGGTAGTGGTCTTGCCTTTAAACGATTCATATATATAGTTTTTTTTTCGTAATAAGCTGATGGGCAAATATAAAATATAAGTACCGTATGTAATGTCAAATATTGTTTAACGCCATATATGACAACTGATATAAAGGGGCAAAACATGCAAATGGTCAATAATAGTAGATATGATGCTTTAAAGGAAGACTACTACCCAAAGATAGAAGTCCTAAAACAAAATCTTTACACGGAACGGTCTGACGCCAGTGATCCTAATAAAATATTTAAAACAAAGAAATATTGGGCATTAGGCTTATCCACATCACTTTAATGCAATTATTAAGAACTTTAATAACCTAATAATGCATAATGAGCAATGTTTAAAATATTTAAAAAAGTATGTTTCATCACAAGCACGAATTTGTAGGTAATAGGTGGAGCAGAACTGTCCATCACGATTCTTATAAATTCACATACAAATAAAGTTATTAGGGCCTAAATACAAAGAAGATACTATTCGAGAATAGGATCCTAAGCAAAAAGTTTATTTACAACTTAAGCAAAAATAACCTAAAGATGTGTTTAATTAAATACTACAACTATTTAAATCATAAAGCAATATTTACAAATTATTTGTTCCTTCTATGCACAAAGCAATGTGTCTGCGAAAGTAGCAGTACATGCAATTTTATTTATTTTCGTAAAATTAATTTTCTTTTTATTAATAAATATCTACAGTGTCCCCCGATGATCCGAAGGGAATAAGAAGCCTAGTATAAGTAAAATAAAACGACTAGGGTAACATATGAATAAAGCGTCCCTAAATATAAGAGGCACTTTAAATTCATGTAAGGCTCATAAACTCGCAAGTTCCAATAATGCTGATACTTTCATCTTGGTATTAAGGGTTAATTTTTACAAGCCAGAGATAGGAGTAATTCTAATAATATATATGTACTAATTTAACATTATCCCTATCAAAATAACGATAACGCTGGTAAACATCTTGGAACAGGTATCTGTAAATACTTTCATTTTAGCAGGTATCAAGTTTTAAAATTTTAAATGGGTTAATTTTTTTTCTTCAGTCATAGAACTCAATTAATGCACAAGCTATTACAAGCATAACATAATAAAACTTTAATACAGGCAACAGGATTATCACAAAACGCATGCAGGCCTTGTAAAATCTATGAGAAGCTATTTCATTTCCAACCCCTAGCACTAAGAATAAAACTATTCCCTCCAGTAAGTTAATAGCCTATTCGGCAAACTCTCAGCAAAGCATAATTTGTAAGAAATAGGTAGTGTACAAGAGATTCAGGTTTAATAAAATTTAACAATGTTATAAACTGAATTGGCATCCCGTTCTTAAATTTCCTATTTTGTTCTTTGGGGACACTTTGCAATTGATAGCTTATAACAGTAGAGTATTTTGCAAATTCAATTTAACAGAGGGCAACATATTTCTTCGCTTGCATATACGTTGCATCATAGATTCATTGCAGAAACAATAAAAAATTTAAAACAATGTGATTAATCTTCAACAAAAACTACTTTACAAGTTTATTCAAATTTAAGGCAACACACTCCAAGTAACCAGGAAATTCACAAACTATAAGGTAGTGAATAAAATATTCAAATAGCATAAGCTAATAGACAATAAATAAATAACCGGTCTTCGTTAAAATTCTTAGGAAGTTATTGGAAAAATTTCTGCAGACGTTATTCGAAAGGTGTAAATAGAACAGTTTGTGACTGTTCCTTCCAAATTGAGACGTCAATTCAATTATTAAATCTAGCTTAATAAATAAAAGTTTAAAATCAATAATACAACTCACTTAAGGTTTAAGAAATAGCTTGATAATCAGGGGGGTTTCCTAAGTAATTTACTTGGATGTGGCCTTTGTTATGAAAGGCTGTATGTTAAGATAGTAGTTAAAGTTAAAGCTTAAGGCTATCATAATCTATTACGTAAAGAGTGGGTTTGTACAAACTTTAAACCAAGATAGTTGCGATAAGGTTTAGAGGAATTAGAATTAAATAGATATGATAGAATGCCTAACAACAGCTGCTAAGTCGGAATATAAAGAATTGGGGCTAGCCTGGCATTATAGAAACCTAGCCAATTCAAGTTTTGACAGTCGTAATACTCTTCTTTATAAGTAATCTTTAAGCTATCCACTTATAATATCAAAACATTAAATATACTTCATGTTATTTTTCCTGGAATGAGTTTATAAAATAATATTATAGCCGCATAGTTACATTTTTATCTCTAGCGCTGCTCCAAAATAAGCTGTTTCGTACTGGTTTATTTTTTTTAACAAAAAAAAACACTGCTTCGGCTGTTGCCTAAGCCAACAAATTTTTAGCCAAAGCCAAATTAAATCTCCAAACCATAGCGTAATCTAAAAGTTTATAGCAAAATAGGAAAGCTTTAATGTTACAGGAAAAAAATTTTTAAATAATATATATATATATTATATAACTTTATATATATTATATATATAGTATCATATATATATAATATAATGATTATAAATAGTATATATATATATA
>JABUQX010036769.1:2500-41367 GCA_015478945.1 Trachelipus rathkii
GGCAAGGCCTCAGTAAAAAAAATTAAGGTTCATGAAGCAAGTACGTCGCATTTACGAGCGTGCTTAATTTACAATGCATGGAAAAATAATCAAACCTTACCCATTTTGATGAATGAAGATCGTAATAAATGGAAAGCAATATTTATTCGTATTTTTGATGTAACCAGGACATTAGCACTGTGTCAGCTTCCTTTCCAAGGTCACAATGAGAGTGTAAAAGAGAGAGAGGGGAGCATAGTGGCAACTTTTTGAATATTATTGACATGCTATCCCGATATGATCCGTTACTTTAAGCACATTTATCAAACTAAAACAAAATTAAATACCTTAGTCCAAAGATTCAAAATGAAATAATATCTCTATTAAGTGATAGTGTGCTCGAGAAAATTATTTGGGATATCAGAAAACAGCTTTTTTTCTTTCTTACTGTAGATACTACCACTGATATTTCAAAGCAAGATCAATTAAGTGTAGTGATCAGGTATGTCAAAATAGACTTAAGCCAACCAAATATAGGAAATTTTACCTTGAAGAAAAATTTGTGTTTTTTTTTAGCATAACAGAGCACAAGTGCCGAAACCTTTGACAAATAAAAATTAAGGTATTAAAGGAAAAAAACCATTAAATTAAAATAAAATGCACAGTCAAGGCTATATGAGCAGCAAGTATGCGAGGGGAATATCAGGACTACAGGCTCGATTAAAGAAAATTGTTCCCAAATGGCAGAATATATTCATTGTGCAGCTCATAATTTAAATTTAGTTTTTAATGATTCTGTAAAAGATATAATGGCTCTTAAAAAATTTTATGACAAACTGGAAAAATATATGTGTATTTCATTTCTAGTACAGCTCGGTGGCAAGGAATTAACTGCTGTTAAAAAAAAAACAAATGCATCACAAAAACACTAAAGAAATTGTGTCCAGCTAGGTGGTCATCCAAGTATATTCTTACTTACTAGCAATAAAAAACAATTTCAGAAGTATTTCGCCAACAGTTCTTATCTCAAGTGATGTTTATGAGTAAGAAGTCAAGTGAAAGAAACGAAGCCCTTGGTCTCAGGAATCAGTTAGAAAATTTTGAGTTTATTCTCTGTCTTGTGTTTCAAAGTAAAGTATTGGAAAGCATCAATGTTGCCTCAAAAATGTTGCAAAGTCCAAATACAGATCTTCAGAAAGCAACTCACCTATTGGGACAAGCAAAATCAAACTTATGTGAGCTAAGACACAAATTTGAAGATGTAGTGAGAGAAAGCTACGGAGTTAGCACATCATTGGAACATTGAAGCAAAAATTACTTCCAGACGTCAAATATAGATAAAAAGTTTTTTGATGAGCTTTTATCTGATGAAAGAATTGAAGACCCATGAAAGCCTTAGGAATAAAGGATTTCAATAAAATCTCTTGATATATTAATATGAACAGATAACTATCTTTCATTAGCAATGAACAATGTTAATGAGGTTATTTTCATTTCTTGCCTCCTGCAGCAATAGCAGAGCTACGAAATGAACAGTTGCAAGAAAAGCTACAAAATATTAGAAAAAATACGATTTAGATTTATCTTTCGGTTTTATTGAACAATTAATTACCTTCAGCATTAATGACTACAGAAGTGAAAATGAAAAATATGGAACTAATAAAGAATTTAGGAAACTTTTTATTCGTAGAAAACAGACTTAGCAAGTAGCTTACCAGACTGTGTACAGCAGTTCAGTTGTATTTGACGTACCAGTAACATCTGCAACAGCTGAAAGTCGTTTTCAAAGCTCAAGTGTAATATAAACTTGTTTAAGGAAACAATATGACACAAACAAGGATAAGTGCATTGGGTTTATTAAGCATTGAAAATGAAAGATGTCGTACGCTTGAACTGAAAGAATGGATAATAAATTCATTGGCAATAAGCCAAGACGTTTTGGTAAACTATAAAGCATTTCATCCTTTCGAATTATTTAACAAGCGAGAAACAGATATTCAGAAATTTTGGTAAGTTAACTTCTTATTCTATAATTCCAACTAAAAATCATACATCAGAAATAAATTTATATATATATATATATATATATATTATATATTATATATAATATATATATATATATATATATATATATATATATATATATATATATATATATATATATATATATATAATATATATATATATATATATTAATATTTATATATATATATATATATATATATATATATATATATATATATATATATATTATAATATATAATATATATATATATATTTATATATATAATATATAATATATATATATATATATATATATAATATATATATATACCATCAATTAACTTATATTGATGCTCATTTTTTGGAGTGGGGGAATAGATAATTTAAGTTTAAAATAGTAAATTGATACATTTGGGAAGCAAAAATGTAAAAAGATGCTCTTGAAAATTTGACTAATCTTATACCAAAAAGTGAAAAGTCTGTAATACATGTTTTTTCCCTTTTTAAAGTACATTTATAATTTTTACATACTTTTCCAAAAATTCATATTTTTTTATGCAAAAATCTAATTTCGCCTCTATAAAAAAAATTACTAATCTGAAATATATAATAAGCTATATATATATATAATATATATAGATATAGATATATATATATATATATATATATATATATATATATATATATATATATATATATATATATAGATATATACTGTATATATATAATATATATAATATTATATATATAAATAATATATTATAATATATATTATATATATAGATATATATATAGTATTATATATATATATATAAATTATAATATATATATATTTATATATATACGTATATATAATAAGTAATATATATATATAATATATATATATATATATATATATATATATATAATATAATAATATAGATATATATATATATATATAGTATATATGGGTCAAACTGGCCCCATTTCCGACCTTTTGCGGGGGGCCCTCGACTCGTTAGTTACGCCAGCTTACAGTATATATATATATATTATATAATATATATATATATATATATATATAGATATATATATATATATATATTATATATATAATATATATATATATATATATATATATATATATATTATATATTAAAAGAACTGAGATAACAGGGAGATTTTACTCTTCCATACAGCGCGATTCGTAACGATTGGACACCGCGTCGGCAGTTGTTAACAATAACCAGATGTTCTAACCACTACGCCTCCACGTCCCCAAAAATGAACGCTTCAAGCGTACGTTTTTAAGCACCGGTTTTCTCCATCCAATAATTGGCTGGACTCGAAGCTGGCCCCCATATATATATATATATATATATATATATATATATATATATATATATATATATATATATATATATATATATATATATATATATATTATATATTTATAAATAAAATATAAAAGAAAATATATACATATATATATAAATATATATATATATATATGTACCTGTTAGGTATGATTATAAATAAAATATAAAAGAAAAGATATTAACATACAAATTTCCAAAAATAATCGGAAAAAATCGAGCGAGCTTCGTGATATTTACCCTTTTACAAATCTAAATAGTTATTGGAACCAGTGTTTTTTGCTCCTTAAGTTCTTTTCGGGACTATTACATTTAAAATATACTCATGTGATCATGTCTGTTTTCATATCCAATTCTTTCTTGTGACGCTTGTGTAACTACGTTCTCTGCATGCTCAACACCCTGGCTATGGCATGGAAACAAAACAGTGTTAATTGGCTTATTTACAAATTGTTTTATTTCGTCAATTGTTAAATCCTTTAAAACGTATGGCTGGGCGATTGTTTCCTTTCCCCAATCAATTATGTTTGAATAATTATTTGCATTAACGCAGATTGAATATTGCTTCCTGCTTCTATAGCTTCAGCTGAACGAAGCTTTCAAAACTGAAATTAGATAAAACTCATTTGAGGAACACAGGTGAAAATAGGCTGAATGGACTTGCTTTACTCTTTATTCATAGATACTTAGATTTATTAATAACCAACGATCAAGTCATTGATCAATTTGCTGAATCTGGTATTGGGCGAAGTTTGCAGCTTGTTCTGTAAAGTCTAATTTAAAATTAAAACTATTTTGTAGATAATTATTGTTTTCCTACTATTCCATTTCTACAACACCTTGGAATTATATAACCTGTAATAATTTTGTTTAAAAAGAAAAAAAAGAGAGAGAGAGAGAGAGATTAGATTTAAGTAATTTTAGGATCTTTATATTCTTTTATTTAATAATTTTAAATTTATGCAAAGCTGAAATTTTTTCCATATTTCCTAATTCTCTTAAATATATCTAAGTTCGCGCTAGTAAATTACCCTTCATTACGTGTCATACAAATTCTAATGGAAATCTTAAGAATTTCGATTTTTCCCTTAAAACATCAATTTTAATCACTAGGAATAAGGGGCGCCAGAATTCCTTTCCCCCTCCCCGAAAAAATCCTGCGTGCGCCACTGTTTATGGGTGTAAAGCAGGGATGGCATGAAAAAAATCAAATGAAATAAATCAACTGATTTTTTACTATAACGGTGTAACCTAGAACAAAGATCAAATTTCGGCTGATTCGGTTCGAATCGTGTTTAAGCTATCCTAACCTACTCTTAATGCCCGCACAAACGATTGGAAAGAGACTCATGTCTAAAATCGATAATTGTTTTTATTACCAAATAGAATTATTCGCATTAATATATTTATTATTTGTATATTACTATTTAATTATATATTTTAAATATATATACAGGTAGTCTTTATAACTACACTTTCCGAGATATGGAGTATCATATTTGTATTCTAGCGTTATTCAATATGTGAATCATGTTGTGACTGGTTAGAGTCACTTGCCACCAGATTGATGGGTACATATTTTTATCTTATAATAGCTTGATTTTATCTAAGCCAAATTGGAGGCGTTTTTAGAAATTAGGCCAGTAACGTAAAAACAATTGACCGATTAACTACCAGAATATGACAAACTTATATAAAACTTGGTAATCACATAACTTCCTGCAAGTATGTCGCAAATTAATATAGCTAATTGTAATGAAGAACTATAAAGACTTTAAAAAAATACCAAAATAGCGTAATCATCCAAAAGAATTAGGTAATTGTTTGCTAGGTAAAGCCCGCTAAATAACGAGTTTAATAAAATCAGAGCATAGAATAATAAGAAAAATGATAAGGAATAAAAGAAAGAATAAAAGGTACACTAAAGTTAACCCAGCCACCGAGTAAATTACCCGGATTTTTACATATAAGAAATATAAGATATATATATATATAATAGATAATAGTAAGACGTACCTATTAGGGTATATAGTATAGATAGTAAAAATAGTATAATACGGGTATTACGGTTTATAAGTGTGAGTAGTGATAGTATTAAGGTAAGTTGTTCTAGGAAATGTATAGTCTCAGTTCACGTACGCAATAAAAAAGTATTATTAAAAATTATACCAACATTTTTGCAAAACAAAAATTGCGTTTAAAAAATCTACTTTGAAGTTTCTTATTCCTATTTTTGATTTATTGCACATTTATTTACTTTTAATATAAATATTATAATATATAACGTTCTCTGAAATATTATATAAGACGGCTGAATATTCTCGTTTTTTCTCTGAATGGCACGCCACTATCGCAATCGATGAACTTTGCGTTGTCCATCTTGGTCTACTCTATATCGATCTGCGTTCATACATTGACGTCTCAGTATAAGTATACATCTAATTGCAATTGATCATTACAACAATTCGCTTAGTTATGTTTCCAGAATTACGTTACGTAGTGATCTAAAAAAACTAAATACTACAAATATTCTCAATAAAGAGATGTCTAATATATTTTCATTTATATACATATTATTATTATTATGTATATATATATAATACTTTATATATATATTATATACTACTATATATATATAGTAGAATAATATTAATATAAATATTTAATTATATATATAATATTATAACGGTATATATAATATATAATAAATTTATGATTTGCAGTTAAATATTTGTTCGGATCCATCACGATAATTTTGAACATTATCATTCACAATTCTCGTGATGTTCTGCAAATTACGTTTAACTTATATTTAAAAAGAAAAAATAAAGGTAGGCGAAACAATTACTAGCAACATAATTTCTATTTAAAAAATAACAACAAATTATATTATACTTTATATACTAATATAAAAAAGATAGTGTTTGGTTGGGGGTAGCTTTCCTCCCTAATACATTCTATATATTGTTAAAACTAGTTTTGTACTTACAAATTTTATATAGGATTGTCACTCTTAATATAATAACTATATTATAATATAATAATATCCACCGCAGTCTAGAGGAATTACATGAGACCACGTGAGGCATAGGCCTCCGGGGTAAGTAATAATATACTATACATAGGGTAGAGTACTAACTATATATATATATAGATCTAATATATTTATTATATATAGTAGTATAAGACGCCCATATGAGGAGGTCTCGAGCGACGAGGAAACATAGATAGAGGACGTTTCCATACACCGACGTAGGAGGGCGATGAAAGACCCGCATCACCCAAATAACAAAGGGCGGGTTCCAGAGACCCTCCTCCGTAGCGGAAAAGCCTACCCTGTCGATTCCCACGGAAGCGAGACCCCGACTCCTAGACAATCGGGGCGGTCTACCTTGGGGTACCAACTTGTTTAAAAATTTTTAAACTAAATGAAGGTAACCCAAGGGTGTAGACACGCCCACGATCAGAGTACGTGTAAATTGTCTTCAACGGCCATGTTCCGAAGGGAATTCAGATCGAGAATTTATAGCGAACATATCCACACCCCTACCAGGTGAGGACAGTATATATAATAGAAAGAGAGAATATAGTCTCAACGGAACCCCCGCCTCTTTATATTTTGAAGGGGATGCTCGCGTGGAAGGTCCTCCGCCCCCTCCCCTATGAGGGATGGAAAACGTACCCACCCATTACAGTTCCCCGTCGGACTATCGAGCCCCCAATAATTGAATCCGTCAATTAATAGATATATATATATATTATAGTAGAATATAATTATATATATATAATAGATATATATATATATTAATAAAGATATATAATATATTATATATATAATAATAATATAAAATATAATATATATCCCCTACACTTTATTTATATATTATAATATAATATATAAAATATATATTATATTAATAGTAATATATTAATATTATAGTGGTTAAAAAAATTATTTTATGTATTTTTAATAAATATAATAATATATTATTTATAACTTAAATTTCCCCCCTACTGCGGTATATATCCTACTAATATAAAATAGTTATAGTATACATTTAATTTAAAATAGCTATACTAATAATTGTCGTTAGAATAAATAATAAAAATATTATATTAGTTTATATATATGTTTATATATATATAATATATATTAATTAATATGATAACTATTTATATATGATTGATTTTTACGATACCAATAATATCCGTACCCTATATCACCGATAGCCCCTCGTCTGGCATCCACTCCCGCAACCGGTGAAAATTATGATTATATATTATTTACAATATACCCTATATATAAGATATCTCATAATATTATACCTATAGTAAAATACCATTATAATATAATAATTAATGTAAAAAGTAGTTCAGTAATTAGTAATACCTATATCTAAATAGTTAATATATGTCCTGTGTAATGTGTGTAAAGTGCGTTTGTGTCCGTGAGAACGCGCCAAAAAAAATTGTTACCTTGCAATAAAAACGAAGAATAAAATTAACTTGCCATTACTTCCACTTGCCTAATTATTGATTGCGTCAGTTTAATGAGTCAGATCATAGTATTCTCTCATAGATAGTCTATGGCTATCGGTCTGAGTAATGTGAGATAAAGTTTCCTGTTGATCGAAGATCCTGGTGTCTGTCAATTCGTGTGAGAGCAAACCTTTGAAATTCATGCTACAAAGAAAGTCCATTGGACTACTTCTCAGCTATCAAATATATTCTGAGTAACAAATCGATCTAAAATCAAATATGACATTGTCAGTCTTGAAAATCTGTGGCAGTACTATATGGGTTTAACGAGAATAAACACTCAATCCCCTTGAATGCATAGAAAAATAGTCAAAGAGAAAATAACACAGACAATGCATCTAAATCTCGTTTACTTTGCGTTTCTACTCCTGTGTTTCTAGAAAAATCTCAAGAGCGTAATCCATTTTTGAGCAATCATAAAGTTTCAAGTGATTTATAAATAATGTAGAGATCGTCTGCTTCTATTCGAAAAGTCTATTACTACAACCCACCCACGTCAGTTACCTATTCTACCTGAACAAAGAACGACGATATTCTCATCTATACAAGTGTCGTTGATTGAAGCAATTATCTAAGAAGTTTGCTTCCGAAGTTAATGTAGCATATACTATTCACTACAACTCGTTATAGGTTGCCAAAACCCCGTTGTGAGGGAAAAACAGTTCCGAAATAGATTGACAACCGAAGCCTACTGTCCGTCAGGGAAGTGAAAGAGACCAGGTTGCGTAGATTAAAGCAGCTGGATCTCTGCAACTTGTGATGCGTAATAACACTTATACATTTATTGTGCCAGTTGCTAATCGTAGCCGAGAAACTTTACTTCCTCTAATAAAAGAATATATTGCTCCTGGCACAACAATCGTTAGTGATTGTTGGAAAGCGTATGACTGTCTTCAATCAGAAGGTTTTAAACATTACACAATCAACCATTCAATAAATTTTGTCGATCCTGATACTGGGGAAAACACACAACAAGTCGAACGGTTTTGGCGGGAAGTGAGATCCGGCGTGCCGAGATATGGCAATCGAAAACACCATTTACATAGCCATATAGCCGAATTTCTTTTTAAAAGACAATTTCCCGAGCATAAACAAAGAATCCACAACTTATGGACAGCGATCAGTAAATTATATGATCCAACAAAATAAATTTTACGGTAAATATATATATATATATATATATATATATATATATATATTATATATATATATATATATATAATATATATATATATATATATATTTGTAATATATATATATATATATATTATATATATATATATATTATATATATATCTGTATATTAAATTGTAAGTTATTTTTTTATTGTAGGCCTATATTACATACAAATATTTAGTTACTAATTTTGTTATTTTATTTTGACAATTATTTACGTACTTTCTCTATAATATCGATTCCTCGAAATTAGAGAAAAAATTGATTATAAAAAATAATATCGATATCGATGTATCGATAATCTGAAACGCATTTCAACAGTGATTTCTCATCCCTACACGAGCGGAAAAAAGCCGAATTGTTATTATTTTCAAACTATGTTAAATGTTTTTATTAAAATATATGAATAAAATAAACGAAAATCCGTTAAAAAAACTTCAAATAATTTTTTTAAAACCATTTTCTGTAAATGAAAATGTTTAAATTTTAATTAATACAATGTACGTGAACTTGGACTTTACCAATAAACTAAATAATTACCATATATATATATATATATATATATATATATAGCTACTCTAAAAAAATAATGAAAATTGAAAATCGGTCGCCTCTCTTAAGAAGTAAAAGTTACAGCCTTTTCAAATTGTTAAAAAGTGCATACAATCAGTTACCATATACCACCTATAGCAGACGCACACCCACCGCGCACAAATCTCGGCGGAGCAAAGTGACCGCGACGCCCACCGACCCAATATTAGGACCGAGGTCAAGTGATAATACGCAGATCGCACTCCTTAAAAATAAAATAACATACAACACAACTACATACCTAAAACAAAAAAAAAATTCACTCGACCTAACATTAACTAGCCACGCCAAACCACACCAGAATCAGTACTACAAGTGCTTCTATTTAGATCATATCTTTAAGTCCTAGAAATATTTGCCTAATTTAATTTATTCCTCAAAAAATGTTAAGCACAAATATATGCGTAACAACACAATGCTCCTCCAACTAGAAATTTTTCACTATTTGAAAAATGTGAGTTTCTGGTTTTAACCAACTCGATTAACATAAATGAGAAAATTATGGAATATGAACTCTTTCAAATTACTTTTTTTAGTGACGAATACACCATCGACGTATGTTAGCTTTAAATCGCAACAATCAAATTAGTTTAGATCCAAAACCAGTATCATTTAGTTGGCAAAAAACAATGGGGACCACCTCAACTATGGTCCCGATTTCACCCTGCCTGTAAAAAAACTTGACCTACGGCCAGGGTGACTCGGGACCACCATGTTTTTTCACCGTAATTTTACGTTATTATTAGAACCATACTATTTACTTACGCTGTAAAACATAATCTAAATATATTAATAAAAAGTTACTGATATTAAGTGAACATTTATTTAAAACATTAAAAGAAAATTTAATAAAGAAAAATGATGTAGTCTTGATTAAGAGTCCAGTAAAGAATTCTTGACGGAGAGGCGTGGAACCGACCACCTTATTTTATTCTTATTATTAATCATTATTATCATTTTTATAACTTATTACGAATTTTAATATGATAAATTAATTATTATATTAAGTAAAAATTAAAATATAAAATTGAATTTATACGTAAAAAGACGAATTTAAACAGATGGTCCGAGTCACCCCTCAATGGTGGTCCGCTCACCCCTCCACGGTCAGGCTGAACTCAGCGTTATTCAAACTTAATAAAAACTTTTATTATAGATTTACATTATTATTTTTTGTGCTTATGACCGACTATAGGCCGTTGATTTACCAAATAAAAAAAATCCAAAAAGTGCTTTAGGGCCGAAGTCGGGAGACCAAGTTATGCCTAAGGTGGTCCGAGTCACCCTGCCCGACGCTATAAAAAAAAATAATTTTTTTAAAAAAATCACAGGATATATAGGTTATACATCTAAAAAAATAATAATGAAAGACTTACAAAAAAACAGAAAAATGAGTTATTAAGTCTAGAAAAAAAAAAAAGTTTACCAAAAGTTTAAAAAACTCACCTTTCCCAATAGCTTCTATATAGAAAAAAAATAGTGGGCCCGTCCAGCAAAAGTGGCGCATTTTAGGGGCCACCCAGTCAGTTATGATAAATTTGTAATTCTACATAGATTTTTCTGTGTATATGTAACAAAACATATCGTAACCTGAACTAGAGGGCCTGAAATAAGACCTAACCTTGATGAATTAAAAATAAAAAGTCTATAAGAGTGTTAATAACTTAGAGAGGCTGTAACTTTTTTTCCTAAAGAGCGACGATTTTTGTTTTCATTATTCTTCATTATTATTTTTTTTACAGTATATATATCCTGTGATTTTCATAAAAATGGGAGGTGACACCCCTCTGCATTACCATTACCAAAAAAAAAAAAATTACTTACATTTTTAGGAAAAAAAGTTAACAGCGACCTGTCCAATAACATCTGGTCTGTGTCGATCATATGAAGGCTCATTTGTGCAAGCTCTCCAAAAATTATAGGAACACCCTTAAGTCAGTTTAACTGGGTTCTGTTCAGTATAGACAGTACATTTTATAGTTTTTCAGTAAGTGCCAACCATGGTTATGCGACCATACCATTAACGTTACCAGTCCTATCCCTTACACCTAATTTCTGTCATATAGACATAACCTATCGACTGATGAAAATGAAATTCTGTCAGAATTTTTTTATTAGAAAAGCCTATGAGAAAACTAAGCTTTGAGAAGCTGTAACTTTTTTTTCTAAAGACATAAGTGATTTTGTTTTTTATTTTATTCTTCATTACTATATTTTTAGAGTATGATGTGATTTTTATAAATATCTATTGAGGCCCTTGCTGTAAATAATTACCAAAAATTATTTAAAGATTTGATAAAAGTTGGTCATAACCCTGGCAATACTGATTTTTATAAAAATCACAGTATTGACTCTAAATGAGTTGTAATGAAGGATAAAAAAAAAAAAAAAAGCTTTGCTGAAGTCTAAATATACATCAACTGGATCTTTTCGGTCAATACAGTCAGTAATGCATTCCATAAATTCTAAAAGGTTTGTCTGACCTGACCTACCCTTTCTAAAATCATGCTTGGAGTCAAACAATTCTTAGGGATCTGCATCAAATAATTTTTCTATATGACCTTTCAGTACTTTCACAAACTTTTAACAACCAGGATTTAAAGCTAATGCAACCACTATAACATAACTAACAAAATCTTCCTTACTACCTTTTTTATAAATAAGCATAACATATGCTATTTTTCAGTCATCAGGTACCTACTTCACCAAATGTTGTAGATCACTTAAAAATCAAATACAGTGCCTTTACAATGCTGGTACTACCCTCCTTCAGAATTCTACCATACATACCATCAGGACCTGCAGCTTTACCTAGGTCAATATGGTATAGTAAAGATTAAATAGGTATCTTTTAAGTTCATTTCTATTTCCTATAATTTCTTAAATCATCTTCCCTCATATATCCTTGAATATTTTAAAATATCTGCGCTTTTCTTCAATTTTCTCTCATCTCCCTATTCCACCAAACAGGTTTTCTCTTCACCACCCTAATGGGTTTATCTTTAAAACATACTGACTGAATATTCATCAAAATTTGCTTTAAATGTTCCCACATGATAAAACAGTTTTGGTCTTTAAACTCTTTATCCCAGTCAATTATACTAAGCATGTTTGGAAATCTAAGATCTTTCCTTATTAAACTGTGCAATTGGGCCCCAGATACACATCTTTAAATCTAATTATATCTATGGTAACAACAAACATCAATCCCTAACGAGTCATCCTCAAACTCTAACAACCGTCCAACCTCCACCATATTTTCAATTAGTTAATATTAATTCTAACAGTGTATTGTCTTGTAGGTCATCCAGGACCACCATCTAGGCTCTAAACAAAGCGTTATCTAATGACAACTTATAAAACATCAAATCTACTATGGATGACACATTACATCAGAAATGAATCCCATACAAAGCCAGAAATTATAAAAATCACCCATTATGACCTTTTTTTTTAGTGGCATGCTTTTCTCTGTTTCTTCACCATTTCCACATCTCAATTCGTGACTCTGCAGCGAGGTCACTATAAAAATGCCCACACTATTCCGGCGCGAGAGTCAATACTTACACAGACGTCACAATAAAGATGTCTACTCACACGCAGCAAATTCTTTTACACAAAGTACATACCTTTCCCACACTCACAACAAAACGACCACAAATGAAATTAGTCTAGAATGTCAATCCATTAACAACACCACGACCAATATGCAAATATCACTTTTCCAACTCCATCGAAAGCGCCAACAGCCCAGCCACCCTTTCCCTCTCATAACTACACCTATGAGTAACAAATAAGGTGAAAATTCCCGCTTCTCCTATCTCATATCCTGGAAAGAAGTTCTCCATAACAATTCTTGCATTAAACCACACGCTTTGTTTATGCAAAAAACGTCTAAGATTCTCCTAATTCCATCGCCAACACCCACAATACATCTATCAAACTAAATCATCCTCATCTTATCTTGATTTCTAGCTCTGAAGCACGTCATGTGATTCACAAGAGATCACACTACATATCGATACCTTCGCACACATGCTGTTACTTGCTATTGCTATCATCTTTATTGGAGCCTGTAACAAACATAATAGTTTTTATTATTTCACCCACTATTATGGTTACCAATGCATAAAATAAAATTCACATAACAATGTCACACACTTAATAGCAAATCCTCTAACTTCTACCTAATTTTATTTAGATAGATATCATCAAAAACTTGGTATTGAAAAAGCACTCAACATATTTATACGGCTCAAGTGACCCTCCTACTGCAAAAAGATTTTGTCCAGAATTCCTTTACAAAATCCAAGAAATGTAATATTTATCTGAAAAACACAATTTCCTAACCCTTTCATTTACACCTAAAGCCCTACTTCACCATTCCTGACCAGCTCCTAACCTAGGTAAAATCAAAGAATCATGAACCTTCTTTCCACTTACCTAATCATCTCTGAATCAACCTCCTATTCTTCCTGACCTTCATATGCCCTATCATCATTTGTTTACCAGATCACAATCACATTTGAATCAATATTTGTAAACTCAATCTCTCCTATCCTATCCAATTCATCATAAATTGATAACAAATCTTGAATTATCAAGCTCATTTAAAGATCTATTCACCAAAGTCAAACAAAGTCAGGCTGAAAATGATCTAACTTATTTCAAAATAATTAGCTAATAACTAAGTTTTCTAAATTCAACCTCAGTTGATAACTAAACACCAATTAAACTTAAATATATACTGAAAATAAAAATAAAAAAACTTCCACTTTATTATAGCCTGTGCTATATAAAATATTGTTTACAACTAAACTTGGCTTCTAACTTATTTATTATAGCTAATAATCTTTTCTCTTATTATAACACAATATATTCTTATATTTTTTTATAGAAAAGAATGTTTGAATAATATAAACAAAGCCCTCTGAAATGGACTTGTCAGTCTGGCTTCTCTGCACAGAATGAATCTTCATTTGATTGTCTGCTAAAACTTTGTATGTGTCATGGCAGCCATCTTGGTTCTTAAATATTGCTGTACTTAGAGTCTTTGTTGCCAGGTCTAATTCTTAGGATAAACATATAATAATTAAACTTTTATAAATAAATCCTCCAAACTATCATAATTTGTTAATTTATTATCAATTTATTATTTTCAAACCCACTTACTTGAATACAATAACAAAGCCTACCTCATTATAAAATATGAAAAAGAATGATGGCAAAATTTTAATACCCTGTTCCGTTCCACAATAAAATGTAAACAAATATGGCTGAACAATTTGAACCAAATTTCAGTATAATTTTAAAATGTTTTTTATTTAATATTTTGTTTTTTTTTCTTGACTTATACTTTTCTTACCGTATTTTATATATATACATAGTCTTTTCAATATTTATAACAAAAATTTACAAATTAAGCATTTTTTTTACAAAAATGACTTTTTTTTTTTAGACATACTGTACCTTAACAACTGTTAAAGAGCTAAGCCTTTTGCTGTTGGCCATTTGGTTATAAGGAAAAGTTAAACTTATAATTTTTTTAACTTTTCTGTAGGTTGTGTACATATATAATATATATATATATATATAATATAATATAAATATATATATATATAATAATAAAATAAAAAAAATATAATATAATTACAATCTGATAAAAATAAATTATATATTAAAATGTATAATAGTATATAATATTTTTAAAAAAATAATATAATTATATTATATAAAATTATAATATATATATATATATATATATATATATATATAATATATATATATATATATATTATATATATATATATATATATATATATATATATATATATATATATATTATAATAAAAATTCCAAATAATAATAAAATTGAAGTTATGAAAAATATCTTCTGAAAGAAAAAATTATAAAATGAACCGACTTAAAATCTGATATGTAAGAAGTACTGTTATATTAATAATATAAGTTTTTATTTCTTCCTTATGCTTTGCTGCAGGGTTGGCACGAAATAAATCAACTGATTGTTTTACATGAATTTTTTATTAAAAAAAAATCATGATTTTTTGATATTAATGATTTTTTAGGTAAATTTTTTTTTCTTCTAAATTACTAATTAATCCTAATTATCACCTAATTAATGATAAGTATATTTCATCTATATAATAGGTAAATTCATTAATATAGTTTCAAATCATTTTTAATAAAGAAATAAAATTAGAACACTTAGAAATTATACAGCATAGCTATATATAATTTAAACAACATAATTAAACTAAATATAATAATATATATATATATATATAATATAAATAATATAAATTAATAATATATATAATTATATATATATATATATATATATATATATATATATATATATATATATATATATACTGTATATATATATATTAATTAGGTAATAATTAGGATTAATTACTCATTTAAAAAAAATAAAAATTAAAAAAGCAATTTGTCTAAAAATATAAAAAAAATAAAAAAAATCACCAAAAAAGCAAAAAATTAAAAATTGATTTATAAATAAAAAATCAAAAAATCCCCAACCCTTCTTTTTTGTCACTTTGCTTCAAAATATTAGCATGTAGTTGTAAATCTTCATATAGCTGGAAAAATATTTAAGTATTATAATTTTAATTATATTATTATATAGCTGTATATATATCTACTTTATTTATAGTATTAGGTAATATTTAGCTCCAGTGGAACAATTATTATTATTCCTACTCTATTGAAACTATAAACACAAAATATACAGAAATGTATTAAAAACATATTGATAGGAAGTGGAAGACCAGTTTTAATTAAATAAACAAAAATCCTAAAAATTCCACTAATGGATGGTGCCATTTTGAAAATTGATTTATCTATATATTGATAATCAATATTCAATAACTTTTATTATTATTTTTTAAATAATAAATTAGAATTTATTCTATTTTACAGGAATAGATGTTTTTGTATTTTTAATTTAATTTTCTTGATGTAAAGATTCACATGTAATTATTTTTTAGTGAGCACTATACATTGAACAATCATTTTTTTTATGCACATTCATTATGACAATGGTAAATAGGAACCTATATACTGTACCATTCATTATAATAAAGGGCATATTAATTAATTTTTTTTTTTTTTTTTTTTTTTTTGGCAAAATTAAAATAGCAGAATATACTGGTGGGTTTTATTGGGCAGTTTAACTGATTTTTTAGGTGGGTTTTTATTGCAATTCCTCTGCTTAGTTCACCACAGACATTTCTCACTTATTATGGTTCAGAGTCTGTTTATGCTCTGGTCCCTAACTTTTCAGACTTTCAAGGGTCTACTGTAGAAAATTTTAATTGGAGAATATATACATTAAGTGACATGTGACAAATATTTCTTTAATAACCATTCTCTATTCTTCTAAAGTGTACTGTGTACTTTTTTAATTTTAGATGTAATCCATTAAAAATAATTGCTTATTTAAAGTTACACAAGTTATTGTTATCTACATGGGAAGAACACTGAAAGTTTTGGTTGTTGGTGGAAGATGTGTTGGAAAAACTGCTATATTGGAAAGACTTGTATTAGGAGCTCTTCATCCAGAAAAGGTATATATATATATGTATACTTACATACTCTTACTGACACAGAGATCTGTTAAAGAAAATGTATTGAAGTTGTGTCTACTGTTCATTAAGTCAAAGCAATCTAGTAAGAGATGTTTTGTGTCATCGTTTGTCTGAGAGAGACATCTTTGAGAGTAGGGGGAGGGTATATAATGAATTTTAAATTTGTTTTCATGAAGGGAGGGATGATGCCCAGAGCGGAGATGGAACATTATTATTCGACGTGTGTGATGGTCCAAAGTTTGTTCTGTTATGGGATATTTTGGGAGGATGTGCTTGAAGTATGGTGTTATTTGGATATACAGAAATCGTTCTTTGGGTTAATTAGGTGTGAATGTGTTTAATAATGAGAGTAGGCTATCTAGTGGTTGTGGGAAAGTATGTTGTATATGTTAGAATGGTATAGTGCTGGTGTGATTTTTTTTCCTTCTATGTGCAGGGGGTTGTTGTAATGTTTGATGCAATGAGGCTGGGCTATTGAGAGTGATTTTCTATAAAATTGACAGCTATCATGTCAAGATGGGCTTTTATAGGGAGTATATTTGTTTCTGTTTGTAAGTGGTGGATAGGCGTGGTAGGAAGGTAGCTCATTATTATCCTGAGAGCTTTATTTTGTAGTTTCTAGTTTCTGATTGTTGGATTGTGATATTGAAGGTGCCCAGGCAGGTAATGATTGTGTAGTTTAAAAAGAGACGGAAGTATTGTCTTTATACTATAGTGAGGGTCTCTTTATGCTGGCCAAAGTTTGTTCCAGTTAATGCTTTCAGCGTATTTAATTTCTAATGGCTCTAGAAGTAATATTGTTGATGTGGGGAGTGAATGTCATGTGTGTATCAAAAGTCAAACCTAGGATAGTAGGTTGTTTATTGAGAGGGAGTCTCTTGTTCGATAGAAAAACTGCTGAGTCAATGTTTGATTCTCTTCTGTTTGGGGTAAGTAATGTAATAGAGGATTTTTGAGGTGATGCAGTCATTCTGTTTGTTGTTAGCCACTGCTCTAGTTGGTTTATATATTGTTGTAGTTCTCTACATGCTGTATATATATAGAAGAGTTTTGAGCTGTGATAGTTAGATCGTCTGCATAGCTATTAAATTTTATGGAAGGGAATGTGGGATGTCATGCATAAAAAGGTTAAAGAATGTTGGTGAAAGGATGGCTTCCAGGGAAATCTGCTATATATTTTTTTTATGTATGGGGGCAGTGGATTCCTTGTTATGACCAACTGTGAGTGGTAATTTGTCATGCAAGAGTGACTATTTGAGTAAGGGCTGCAATAACTTTGGTTCATATATTGGATATTTGGTTTGGTCCTACTGCTTGTGAGTTTTTAAAGTATATGATAGTGTTGAGTACAAGGTAATTGTGTAGATTAACTCAGTATGGGGAAAAATCGATATTTTTTTGATAATCATTTTAAAAAAATACTTTTCCTCCCCATGCCAGAAGACCAAAAAATGTTGCCATATATATATATATATAATAATATATATATATAATAAATATAATATATATATAATATATATATATTATATATATATAATATATTAATATATATATATATATATATAAATACTATATATACTATATATATATATAATATATATATATAATACTATATATATATTATATAAATATATATATTTATATTATATATATATCCAAAAAATGTTATATATATATATATATATATTATATATATATATATATATATATTCTTCATCATCTCTCAGGAAGGGTGTATCACCCTGTCAGTGGAGAGAGCTTTTGATATCATCTTGACTTTAAATTCCTCTTTCCTTCTTGTGCCTTCAAAACCAGAAGAATGAGCTTGTCATGAGCTGATACCAAAGGCTAGTTTTTGAGTTATGCCAAAGGTTAGTTCTTGAGTTATTAAATAACCTCCCAGGAAGGGTGTTCACCCTGTCAGTGTAACGAGCTCTAATTGATATCATCTTAACTTTAAACTCTTCTTTCCTTTTTTGTGCTTTCCAAACCAGAATGAGCTTGTCAGTACATCCGATACCAGAGGCCAGTTCTTGAGTTACTTCAAACAAAATATGAAGGGCCGGGTTGCTAGGCCTGTTTCCCTCATGAAGAAATCTCTCCTCGCTTTCAGAAAGTAATTTTTGTTAGATTCAGCTGTATCGAGAAGTCAAAATTTGTTCAATATATATATATATATATACCGGTATAATAATATAAAATTTAATATATTTTGTATATATATAAAATTTATATATATATATATATATATATATATATATATATATATATATATATATATATATATATATATGTTATATATATAATATATATATATATAATTCTGTGTATACTTTGCAAAATTTATCATAATTTATATATATATATATATATATATATATATATATATATATATATATATATATATTTTGTATATTTTTTAGATTTTATCATTTTTTATATATATATATATACTATATAATATATATAAATATACTATATATATATATATTATATATAATATTGCATAAATTTATATATATATATATATATATATATATATATATATCCTATTATTGCTTAGGAGTTAACACCTTTGTTGATGGTGATGTTTTAGATAAGAAATTTCTAACTTGCTTAGATACACTGTACTTAACTTTTTTTCCCCACCTTAATTTCTGCAACATTTGCGGGCAGTATTTCAATTTTCACTTTGTTGAACAATATCTCACATCTTGTTTTTAACTTAAACTCAGTTGTTTGAGTTACACAAAGAACAGCAAACCTGCCACTCTCTCCATTTTACTGTCTCTATCCTCAAGTTTCATCCAGAAGCGGATGTTTTGCAAATGTACACAATATGTAGTTTCTCTTGTTATATTAGTCTTTCCAAATGATCTACTTTATGCCTTCAGCTCACTTACCAATCTTATACAAAGTTCATCATAGGTGTTGACCGAGCACCGGATTTTTTCGCATCGCATCTGCACCTCTATAATTAAATGCGCTCTTCACCGCATCTCAATATTTTTAAAACCACTTTACCCGATGCGTCGGTCAACCCTAATTCATCAGGTCTTTTTGTTTATCTATCTTTATTCATTATCCTAAATTCTTAAACAAAAACTAAACTTCAAAATAGAACACATTATCTCATCTTTCCCTGAAATCATAATTGTAGATCACCTCGTTGTTCACTGCTAATGGCTTTCCTCTAGTTCTCAAAATACAACTGATGAACTTGCCTACCAATTTCACTACCTATAACAACTTTGAGAAGTTTATTCTTCGGCTCGCATTTGAATGTCTTGGAGATGAACCCCAGATACCACTCTTTCCTTCACGTGCCCCACCTTTCACAGAAACAACTCCAGCTTAGGCATTTAATTTATTATTATAATTCTTGGCACTTCGGTACTGTTAATTTGTTAGACTTGAAGTATTATTTCTTCGACTTTACTTGGAATGATTACTTCTTTGACAGGAGTGGTACCATGGATGGCTTAGAACATAAACCTGAAGTTGTTGAAGTTTACCTCTGGCATGGAGGCGTAAGTTCTATTTTCTTTCTCTTTATCTTAAAACATTCTCGCGCTATTAGTAGTATGAACGTTACCTTCATAAATTAGTCTTCAAGCTAGAAACTCATGTTATTAATATTTCATTGAAGAATCCTGCAAGTCTTTTTATAACTAACTTTGCTTTTTCCTCATTCCCTCCTCTTGTTTCTTCCAACGGCACTATTGCTGTTTTACTTGCTGTGAAAATTAAATCTTCACTTAAACCTTTACCTCTAATTTCACTTTAGGTGATTCACCTGGTATTCCTCCTCTTTCACCTTCCTCAAACTTATTAATGCCTTTCACTGTAATTTCTTCTAAGTATGTGATATCTCTTCTGTTTGAGCTTAATACTAAGAAGGCATATGGTTCTGGTGGTACCTCTGTTATCAAAACTTGCATTTTCGAACTTGTATTGTACATTGATAGCTGTTTAATTTAATTTGACTTTTCCCTCCTGCCGAAAGCGTGCTCTCATTCAATGTGCCAAAAAAAGGGTGATCCTTCTCAATTCTCTTAAATAATGTCCTATTGCTTAAACCTCTGTTCTTTCCAAAGTTTTTGAATCTATCTTTAGCAGGAAGATTTTAAAAACTTATAAATCTTCAAATCGTACCACAGATCACCATTATGAAGTAATGTTCGACTGGCGATCTTCTTTTCCTTCTCACTCTTGTTTTTTGGCATCTCGGCAGAGTATTTTAATGTGACGCTGGACATAGTGAAAGCTTTCGATATTGTCTATACAAAACTCTGATTTCTAAACTCCTCTCTTTCAGTGTCATTTCTCTTTGATTTCCTTTCCGATCGTTCTGTTGTGCAACTGTTGTAGATGAGCACCAATCAATAGTGGTCCTGTACATGCTCTCGTTTGTTTCCAACTCTTTTTGCTACTTTCATTAATAACCTATCCACCTTTATGCTCATTACTATAATCTTTATTGCTTTTCATTTTTAAAATCATTCCACACAACAGCAAATAGCAGATTCTAGGAAGGTGGCTTAGAACAACTGATCTCTGATCATTCTTTATTTTTACGAAGAAAGAAAAATACTATTGTTTTTAATACCTTAAGTAACTCACTGTCTTTCATATTTACAAATTTGAAACTATTTTCACAAATTACTAATAAAAAAAAAAAAAAAAAAAAAAAAAAAAAAAAAAAAAAAAAAAAAAAAAAAAAAAAAAAAAAAAAAAAAAAAAAAAAAAAAAAAAAACACTCTCTAGGAAGGAAGCCTAAATTCTAAAAAATTAGTAAGTTACACACTGGATGCTTCACTCACGTTCATTGCTATACATTTTATTCAATTTCAATTTCAATACAAATTATAAAAAGGAAATAAATAGTTCAATTTGACTCATCTAGCATCTAATAATTTAAATTTACCCAATAATGTTCCATCACACTCAAGATGGGAACGACTGAGCTAGAGAAACCACTTCAGTATCTACTTTCTAAAATTGTTAGGTAAAAGTATCAGAACACTTCTTTAAAACAAAAAATATTCGGTATTCGGTAAAAAAGGTATCTCAACCAATTTTTGTAAGAACTTTCAGATAATCTAATGTAACGACTCTTAGAAAAGTTTGAAATACCTATCAATATAATAATATAGGCATATGATTTGAGCGGATGTTTCTCGGTAAATATTACTATAAATTTGACATATTTAGAAGATATATACAATAAAGTCTAATAAAAAGCTACATAAAAAAAAAAATCATGACAAAAATCTAAGGTTTCATTTTTATTCAACATATTAGATTTCATAATTTTTTTTAATACTACAATTACAATTTTTATTATTATCAACTCAGAAACAAACAATGCAGTAAATAATATACTTGATGATTTCTCTAACATATCACATTTATATATCTCGAAATATAAATAGTTGAGATTAAATCATTATAGATAAACTACGAGGATCATTATGTACCTAAGGGACAATATAATAGTGAGCTTAGGTAAATGATTTTGCATGGAGAGATAGACATTTCAAAGGATTTATTAATTAAACACTTTTTAAATTAATAAAATTGTCACGAGACCATACTATAAATTACAGCATTATGACTTAGTCTTCTCAGAAGAATATTGCTACAGAATTTTAATATTACTGGAATTTTTATTAATATACTCATAAACAAAGTTAGTAATGAGAAAAGTATACGAATGTTAAATTTTTTTATATAAAACATTTTATATCTATAAAATATTTCATCTTCAAGTTATTGACACAAGTATTTTCGCTATCTCGAGTCATACTATTATGTAGATATATATATAGCAAATTTAATAAAATCCGACTTAGAGATTTTTAAAAGATAATTACCTATTAATCAAGATATGTGAATTAGAACCTATGTATAAAAAAATGTACACGTTATAAATTTTAATATTCAAGTGTATTGTTGAAAAATCTTATTTTCGGTATCAATCACATTTCAGATAGTTACAATGGAGAGGTTATTATGAAGGTATAAAAGGTCATTTTGGAGTACAAGTTAGAATTTACAGCTACTTATGAAATTTTAAATTCTGATTATAAATATTAAAGTTATATCGTAGAGGGCTCGTCTTTGATTGTGAGGTTTTCAGAAAGCGAGAAAGACAATATATTTCACTGTATACATGATTATAACTTTTTTATATTCATATTTCGGCTCATGCATTTAATTAACAATGTGTATTGAGAGGTGTCTTCTAAGTAGAATACTACGCACGAAATTAACAATTAATCTAAACATAGACCAAGATAGGAACCGGTCCTCAAGGTATTCTGTGCGTATGCTTGTCTATACGTAATACATAAAATTTCCCGTCTTATAATTTGATTTCATTTATACTTTAAGAGGTATGGTATAATTTATTATAGGTATATCTAACTAGAGAAACATATTATATGGATATAACTGGATATTTAACTATAACAGTATATTATGCTCAGTAATCGATAATGAGAAAATAAAATTAAGACAAATGGGCTTTTGTGGCTTCTAGATCAAAACAGTTCATTAATTACTTCAATACATAACATATTATATACTAGAATTAATATAATAAATGAATGTCATTAGAGCCTCTAATGATGTACTTACTCATTATTATTCGTGTATATACCATGTTCAAATACTCAAATATCCTTAATATTTTAAACATTATTACTACTTTTCAAGTTATCCAAAGTGTTAACACATACTCCCGTGAAATATATAATGATAAGTGTATGAAGTATTGTCATATCTCAATCTAGATATATTCTATATATAGATTATTATACTCTCACATTCTGGAATATAATGATAAATAAGTCAAGAGAGTCTTTTCGTAATATATATGAGAGGATAATCATATATTGTCACTTATCTACTCACACCGAGATATCTGTCGAATTAATATAACATTATAATTTCATATAGTTTCCAATTCACTATATATTAATTAAAGCACATATGTGTTTTAATTTGTATCTATTCATTGAAGTATATAAAAATTTCAAGATAATATATGCTACGCGTTTAGAATACAACAAACGAAAGGCCTGAAATGTTACGAGTTAGGGAGTTTACTAGTTCTATTTCTCGAGGTTTAACCATTAAATTTCAATTTTAGATATCGGTATTCATAATTTCCAACAATTACTCACACTTATAATAAATAATTTAAAGCAGATATTTCAGGTATACTATTAATTAATGATATTCATGGCATGTTAATTAATCATCATATTAGTAAAACATATATATTTATAGATATTAAAAATGGTGAGTCAATAAATGAATGTCTATATTAGATACTACTATATATTATATATAGAATTATATATTAAGAATATATATAGCCTAAGTAATTAATAAAATTAATATAGTATAATTAATTATACAAATTATTAACATTAGAGGTAAATATTATAGGTTAAGACTAAATAGCATAATATACTAGTATCTCACTAATATCTAATATAGTATATAGGTATATATATAATAATATTATTGGAAAAGGTTTTTGGAAGACAGAATCAAAAACACTTGAATATAAATATGTAGTACGAAATATAACTAGTAATATAAAAACAAGTTAAGTGTACCTTAATTAGATAGAATATTAGTAAAGATGTTTTAAAGAATTTTGTAGCGATAGCATATATAATTATCTAATATTAACTAACTAAAAATTATATTTTCAATTTAATGTAATCTAGTGTTTGGAGGAAATTGTAAATCTGAAATAAAAAAAATCGACAATAGAGAGAGAGAGATGAGCATACACAGCTTAATCAAAAACTATACAGCAAATCTAGCTACATGAAATGATAAACATTAGATTACACACACTATGAGTGTATAGTTCCACATACAGATATTTGATAGTAACCCAACAATAATATGGTACACACGCATAAAAATACTATAATGTAGCTACGATAGATACGTATTGATTAAACTACTGTTACATATATTTAAAAATAGTTAGTGCATGTACAAATATAATTAAAAATTTATTTGGAGCAAGTAAGATCTATAAACAGTAAATATATTAGCACATGAACATTTACAAACAGTAAACTTTTTCATAAAATATGTAGTAACAACTTCCGGATCTAAAAAATACAAACTTATTCGTCAATAATCTACCAGTTAATATATAGTTATTTTAACGTTTTAAAATGGAGGGAACACTACGAAAAATCTGCATAATAAGAGAGTATTATCCAGAGAGGTAGTAGTCTAACATATATTATAAACACAACTTATTATAATATACAAATACTAACATAAACAAGGTATTCAATAAGTAGGAACGATGAAACTGTTTAATAGAGTGAATTAAACCGAGTACTGCCTCATTTAAACGATAATCCCCTAAATATATACTCTAGTCTCTGCCAAACCCAATTGAAGAATAAAAATACTTATTGTATTACTAATAAATAATAATCAAGCATTATAAAGTAATTAACTGTAAATTAATAATTAAACAATATTTCTTTCCTTAGATCACTTACTTGTATCAGTAATGTTCACTAACGGTACACATCATACCAAGGGAAAAGGAAACACCCCCTCGTACATATACCTTAACAAGAACCTCTAAATAACTCTCATTCAATCCCACCTTTACCATATGAGTAAACATATCTACATATCTTGAATTAAATACCCTAAATTGAAATTAATCTTCATATTCAATAACCACTATAGCAAGAAAAATGACTATATCTATAATAGTAAACCTACCAAGATAACGGTGTATTCTCGACTACAATGAATAGTACACTAATAAACCTTATGAATTATTGTAACATTCTATTACTTACTCTACTCTCATTCTACTGTTTAATAATTACTCAGCAATGTATCGGTCTCCATTTGGTTTAAGAATAAATATAAAAGCAACCTTCTCTACTGCCAATAAATACATCTGCACCCAATTCTAATGAAAAAAATACATATAACCGCTACATTTACTAGACTCAGTTCCGACCCTTTAGCCCAATTATGCTAGAAACATGTTAGCTATACTTATCAGGAGGCCTCTGGACTGCTCATAAAAGGGTGGAAAAATTCCGTGGGACAGCCCTCTTCTCGTAAAGAATTATAAAACAGGCAAAGCATAATTATAATATTAGAATAATATATACTATAGATATATACAAATATATATAATAAGTATAAATAATATATAAAATATATAAATAAATATATATAATATATAATAAATATAGTATATATAATCTAAATTATAATATAATTAATTATATATACAATTTTAAATTACAAAAGCTTTGCAGTACAACATTCATGTTCTGCTTTTTAAATGCTATATTATGCTGAGCTGTCATAGTGATGATTTTTGTTCCAACTTTTAATTGAAATTGGACTTGTGTAATTTGGGCACAAATATTGAGAATCAGTCTTGAAAGCATGTCTTCTGCGATGTCATTAAATTAATTCAATTCTTCACACCATCTGAGTTTCAAAAAAAAAAATTTATGTAAATGTGAGGGCCAAGCCTCACCAGACATCTGCTTTGAAGTTCTTGAAATGAAGCTCATTTCTTTTTTTTGTTCAGAATAAGTGACTCTGAATCAATAATATCGATTACATTGATCGAATTCAATTATGTTTCTTATAATTTTTCCTACAAAAGCTTCTTCTAGGTTTAATTCAACCTTTCAAATGTCGAATGACGCTAAACGCGACTTTTTTCAAGGAGAAATACTCTCTTTACTGTGTTAGTTACTGTGATAATAATAATTCTGCCACATTATAAGAGTATCAATTTACGGCATTCTAATAGTATTTTTTAAATAAGCAGAAGTTCGGTTTGTGTCTAATATACACGCACAGGTTCGTTACCACTTTAGCGAGCTGTCGTTCTCTAGAGATATTTCATGTTTCCTGAGCGAAAGAACGTCAAATAGGGTATTTTGCTCTCTAAAAAGTAACATACATGTTGAATATTTTGTATCTTATTTACTTCTCACTCTATGACGCAGTTGTTACACCTTAAAATGAATTAGTCTTCAGCACATTTCGCAGTTATAAAATTAGCGGTGAAGCATATCTAATAAACTGACAATAAATAAATTGAGGTTTGTGAGGAGTTGCAGGAACTTCAAGAATCACAATAATTGTCAAAATGATTATTTTTAATTGTAATATTCATAATGTTACAATACAACTTTACAAATTTAAGACTTACAAAAGCCAGTTCTTAATGTTGAGAAGCTTAATCTGAACTCCGAATGAGGGGTGCACAACATGTATGGCTTCCAATTAACTGAAAAATGCATTTGCAGTTTAAACTTTCAAACAAGAATATACGAACGTAGCAGTGTTGGAGATCGAATGTGCTTATAACACGTGATCTGTAGGTAAGCGAAGTGTTATGGCATAGATTCGTGGGAGAAATTGGGTATGCATATTTTAGATATTTGTTAGTGAGCAAGAATATCGTATAATATCACCTTGAAATCGCATCACTGGATCCACGTCTTCAGGATTATCGAATTATATTATTTGGATATTATCAGTTATTTAAAAATTTTAAAATTAAGTTAAATTTAAACATAAATAAACGTGAATAAAGAGTAAATGAAATCAATTCAGAATAGCTCACAGAATTCTAAACAGTTCTACTATCTAACACATCTAGGTGTCTTCAATAGTGAAGAGATATCATTATTCATTATGGCGAATAATATTAAATTTATATATACTCGAATATTACATTATGAGTACTATGGATACTATTAATAGATAATAATGACTCACATCATAGGTTGAATTATTTCATTTAATCTAAAATAACTATGAAAACTGTCACACACTATTATGTCTTATCTAGAGCACAAATTTATATTTAGTCTATATAAATCATTTTTGAGGACTAACAAGGATAGCATAGGATGTTGGGCTAGACTTTAATAAAGAAGTTCATGTCGTATTTGCAAAATTTTCATTTACTATTATAATCATAAGAGAAGATAATATTATATATGCCTAATTTTGCTTAATCAAGTAAATTGCATCATCTAGTGATTAGCATACTCAAAAGAACTCTTTGACGTGCCCATAGAATAGACACAAGAATTAAACTGAGCACATACTACAGTAAATATTAACAGCGAACTTATAATATAAGTATAAATAATATAATATTCCAACTCCAATATATCTCATCCTGTACTTTATCGCAATATGTATTAATTGGCAATATAAGTTCGCATTCAGAGGGTGCGGGAAGGATAATATAATAGTCATATACTGATATATTATATGGAATAATCTACCAGCGCATGACTATTTTAAAATTTTTTAAAAAGTTTCGATAAATATATTCTACAATTAACTAGAAACCATTCAGTTATAAACTTTATCACATTAGGTATCGACACGATCGCGATGATATTGCCAGCATACCGCGATGAGAAGCGTGCTAACACCGCAGAAAAATATATAACAATCACTACCTGACTGAGTATCGATAAGCGATTATAAATAACAGCTCCTGAATATTCTCGTCAGCGAGAGAACAAAAACAGATAGAGGAGAACTAGCCGGTATAATTATACGTAAAAGCGTCAGAGAAATAAGATTCGAACCTACAACAAGTTATGGGTATGTATCATTATTAATCTCTCACATAACACTTTGAGGATATAAATAGATTACCTAAAAATTACGATTCAAGGAAAAAAATATACACTCTGGTCAAGAGAAAAGTTATTAATCGCCCCACCACCTAAAAATAATATAATATCGAATATATCTGGCTGCGTGCTATTAGATAGGCATATACTTTACTCTTGAGTATACTTATATTGAGGATTACGTTTATATTTACATCACCCTCACGAGATGCTATACGTAAAGCCACCCATCAGTAATTACCACACCATAAAATCTGATTTATGATATACTCATGAAAGAACAATAATATAATATACTAATAATAAAGGCAGAGATGGAGAGAATGTTTAAATCACGTAAGAGTCTATGCTGAGAGATATAAGTCAACACACGGATGATAATATGAGAGCGGAGACCGAGGTAGGTAAACTCCAGTTAATATAATATATCATATTAATAATTAAATATATATATATAATTATATAATATAATTAAATATAATATATCTAATATAATATATACTAATATATATATATTATTTATTAAATATATTAATAGATTATATTAAATATATATTATAATATATTAAATTAAATTAAATATATATATATATAATTATATATTAATTATATATATATATATATTATTAATATAATAATATATAAATAATTTATGCTATTAATTATCTGTTTATTTACACTATGAGTCACTAGTATTGATTTTATTTTAATATATATATAGACGTATATATATATCAATATATATGGTACCTATAACAGATTGTAATAATTTCATGACAGAGTTCTTATGGAACATGGAAAAGTTTCAGAATAATAATATTAGAATTAAATTTATTTATTTAATAAATATACTAAATTATAAGTAAAATTAATTGATTTTATAAATAAAATGAAATATCGTCGAAAAAATTTCAGGATACTTAACTAATAGAGCAAAAACGATTATTAAATAAAGAATATCAGTCAGTAAATAAAGCTTATTAGCAATAACGTATATATAAGATATATGTAAAAAAAAAAAAAAAATATGAGGGCTCATAACAGATGGAGGGATCATGAGGGGAGAGGATGTATATCTCACAATACCCGTAATAGGGTATAGAGGGCACGGAGTAGGAACCTATTACCTTAGCGAACAATACCATACATTATAATATATATATATATAATAATCACAAGATAACCTAATAGAGAAAGGGTATATATCGCGGTGATAGACCCTCCTCAGAGGGGGGAATAAGTCTATCCTATACTGTATATGATCCTCACGGATATAAGGCTAACTGAGACCCTCATAGCCTCCGTCACCATTATTATATGCAGAGTTACCCTATTGTGAGTATACTATTTACATCTTAATTAAATAAAAAAAAATTAAACTAGAGACTTGTTCCGATTAAAATAGATATATAAAGGTTACGCTATATATATATATTTTGAAATCAATGTCCAGTTACCATACTTAAAATTGTATTGAGTTAGGGATCATATACAGAATAATATATTTCATAATAAACATAAAAAAAAAAGAATTCAAAAATCTGCACATATACAAGCAGTAAAACAGAAATATGGTCTCATAATATAAATATATTATATATATTATATATATTATATATATATATAATATTAATTAATATATAATATAATATAATATATATATATATATTAATATAATATAAAATATATAATTATATACTATATATATATATTAATTTATAAAATATTAATAATATATATATATATATTATTATATAATAATTAATATATATATATATATATATAATTAATTATATATATTAATATATATATAATAAGTATAGATATATATATAATATAATTAATTTAAAACTATATTAATATATTAAATATATAATATATTAATATATTAATTTAAAATATATTATATATATTATATTATGATATAATAATTAATATCATATAATATTATAATAAATTATATTAATTTAGTCGGTATATATATATATAATAATTATTAATATATTAATATATATATTATTATTAAATATATAAATATATATTATATATTATATATAAGTTTACGCAAATATATATTATAATTATATATAAAATTATAATATACATATATATATATAAATAATAATTAATATAGGATAATATAATAATATAATTATATATATATACTATATATACTTATATAATATATAATATATTATAAATTAATATATATATATAATATATATAATCATATATAATTAATAAATTTTATATATATATTATATATAATATTATTATATATATTATATACTTATATATATTAAATATATAACTATATAATATATTAAGATAATTTTATATATTTAGCTAAATATTCTAATAAATAAATTATAATTTCTATAAAATACTGGCGAGTTTTCTATTTTAAAAATAAGAAAAAAAAAATCTATCTTTATTTATGTTTAACTTATAGTTACCCTTTAAAAGGGGGAAATATCTCAGTTAACTATATTATTATTATAATATTGATTTTAATATAAAAGTGTATATTTTATATATCATTCTATGTAATTATATATATATAATTATTATACTTAACTGGTTCATCAATGTAACATTTTTAATATATAAAAATTACGATAGAAATATCACTACACGCATGACTTCAATAAATCTATAGAAATACCGTTTTGCACAGAAATGTTTTCTTGAACTGAGTAGAACTTACACTTTACTAAGAGGAGGGAAAGGCCTCCTCCCTTGACCTCCTCAGACCCTCTCATGCCCCCCTGCTAACTATATCACACATCCCCTCTAATTGATTTATAAATGGAACTAATTAAGAATATAATCTTTCCTTTTATAATTGATATGCGTATAGAGTATGAGAAAGATGATTCTTCTTATGAGCACGTTATAGAATTGAGACAGATACATTAAAATAAATCGATATACGTACAATGACAAAGTTTAGAGAACCCAAGGTGTGACACAGAGATCAGGAGACACGGTGTACTATGCTAAATAATACATGACTGGAAGTAAGAAAGGCAAACGATGCTGAGAACACAGTTGGATAATCGATATTAAATGGTAATAACGAGAGAGAACTGAGAAATATGAGCAGAGAGAGACTCGTCTATAATGTTACAATTTTATTTGCGCCACCACTATTTCAGTAAATTATGTATAATTATTAAATTAATCATTAAATCTTAGTATTATAATTTATAACAATTGAGTATTATTAGATATAATATATTAATTAATTAATAATATATTTTATTAAATATAATATTAATAATATTATATATATATTATATATAAGATTATTAATTATAATTATAGTATAAATATATAATATAATATATTATAATTAAATAATATATTTAACTATAATAATACTAAATATAATAATATAATATATATTATATATAGTAATATCTATATTATATATATATATATAATACATAACAATGTATTATATATATTAATATATATTAATTAATAATATTATATATATATAATATAATCATTATATAATTCCAAAATATTTATAGGAAATATATATATTAATTATCATATATATATATGAATATATAGATTAGTTATAATACTATATATATTATATAATATATAATAATATATATATATTATATAGTATCTATATATAATTTTAATATAATATATAATATATATATAATATATATGATATAAATATAATACATAATACTAATATTTAAGGTATTAGAATGTTATTTATTTTCCTGATCCAAATTTTCATGATATAAATAGCAAATAAAAAATAATAGTTTATTGGCCCTAAAGTGAAACGTCTCTTTAATTTAAATTTCTTTATATTAATTATAGTTAATGACATATTACATATTGAACATTATCACATTATAAGATATTTCACATGAGTACAATATAAATAATTAATATTAGGCTATTTAATAAATACTATCAATATTTATATTAACCAATTACAGTAATACAATTATAGCGACTCGAGAGAGAGAGAGTGATCAATAGATGTTAGGCATCACCGAGTATATATATTTCTAAACTGACTATCTAATCACATGTGGCTAACGGTATATACCGTTGAAGAAGCCTAGAGGAGCCACTATACGTATTTGCCACTAATCATAATGCAAAACTATCTCACGAACAGTAATAGTAAAAAAATAATACAATTTATCGAGGCATTATTACAATCAAGGTATATAATATACATGGTTATTTCATTACAGCTAATGTGTCATGAAATTATAGTGATAGTATCAACTTAGCATATATATCACTTTAATAAAATATATATATATTACATGTAATCAGTAGTACGAGTATAACATATGGTTATTAAATTCTATTAAATAGTTATGGTCACTGTAAATCATACACCGATACCTTATTCTGACAATTTTTTAAAAAATATAGTATTATAAGGCTTACAGACATTTAGAGTTCTGAATAATAGATAAATTTAGAGAGTAAAACATATATAAATTTTAATACTAACATAAACATAATTAACACTACCTAATCTGATAGCTAAGTCACTTTTAAAATATCATTGTGAGTGTATAATGTACACAAACCTCTCGCGTACAAACTCTGTGATGAGGGATGAGCGTTTACCATCGTGAAGAAAACGGGATGATTTTAAGGTTTTATTTTGTATTTAATAATTTTTTTTTTTTATAGTGTATTGAGTTACGAAATCTGGAACACTGAGAAGAGATTAAAATGCACACATTATCGAAATCGTTTACCTTTAAATTATATACTAAGAAATTGTGTAGTATGACTTCACTCAGTTTTTTCCAAAGTAAGTAGGCGGAGACATATTGAATGTCATAGATAGTGATAATCCAAGTAGGGGTGCTTGTTGTAACCGCAGCATGATCATACTAATTCACTAGGGTTATACCGAACGATTTAGGTTTTACCTTCAGCTAATTTATCATCAGAGTGTTTGTCGCGGCACTGAAGTATCGTTTGCTGTTAGTTTATACGCGGTCGCGGAGTCTCACAGAACACAATTCGCGACACAATTTGAGTTGTGTATATAGTGTGGGGAAGAGTTACTCTGGTCCGGAAAGATAATCAAATTGCGATTTTGTAAGAGATGAGAGGCCTCCGAGGGGTGCGCACAAAAAAAAATCATGTAACCTGAAACACAAAACTACCAACCACTACCTGCTTGACTAGTTGTTAAGAGGACAAATTCTGTGGTCGTTATATACTTATACCTATTCAAGGAGTGGCACCATTACTATTCTATATCTTTGTGTCTTTAGCTAGTAGTCTCGAATATGTCAGGCGAATTTAACCTAGTTGAGACGGTCTCTGCTGAGAACTCATCATGTCACTCGAGCTGTGAATCTATGCGACTCTGTGAAATTACTCAAGATGAGAGGGCAAGAATATCAGAATGAGATCTAGTATTCCTGTATGGAATCTCTATTCAGATGACTGGAAATAAACGGGTTGCGATATCGATGATGCATCTATAGATCTGTTTGACGCCTCCTATGTATAGAATTATTCTAAGAGGAGGCGACAAGACGAACAAGGACATAGTAGCGAGTATGTAATACTACAGTTAAGGTATGTGTAGGAGGTATAGTGTATTGATATATCTTGGCGAGGAAGTGATTTATAACTAAAAATATGAAATCATATACAGCTAATAGATATAGATAGTTTATTTTTAATTATCTTATAAAACACGTAATCCTACGAGAAATAATAATGTACCGTAGAGAAACTCGCTATAATTAACTTCGCTCATTTGATTGCTAATGAATATGGTTTTTAACGGTAATTAATTTTCATAAACTGTTATATATATATTTTTTTATTATCATGTGTAATTCACTAAACAATTCCATATTTTTATTAAGTAAGTATTTAAGGTTTATTCAAAAACTTAAAATAAATGGTTCTCCAACCCCTGTGGTAATATTATTAAATATATATATATATACCGCTCTTGATTTAGCTTTACTTGCACATCATCATATTTCTAAGTAGCACATAATAAAAGACGCGCATCAGTTTAAAGATTAACCCATTAACGACAATCAATATCTATCTCCCTTATCGTCAATAAAAGAATTTCTGTTTTAATAACTTCACAAATAAAATAGTTTTATTACTTATTTATCTCCGCCAACCACATTCGAGAGCCTCATCAAGGTAACTTAATCAGAATGAGTTGGTATTGGGTGATATTTGTCATGTGTCATAGTGACACAACAACTATATACGTTCTAGAAAGCCGAGACGTTAAATATCTTTGCATTACTTTTAATATCAAACAATTATGTAATCTCAACTAATCAAAATTGAGTTTAGTAAGCATTTCCTGAAATATAATGAGTGGCCGACATCTAATAAGCACAACTCAATACACAGTTGCACAAATATATTCTGACAACAGAGCCCTACATGATTCTATTATGAGAGAGAGGCGCTTATTCTATTCAGTACATGATATTAATAAGCTCATCATCATACCGCTATAATATATATGTATAATCTCAGTACCTAGATTATATTAGAGCTACTAATATTGGCTCGACGATATAGAAATCGAGTAGGACGACGATATCATCAACAAGTAACTACTTAATTGTAAATCCATAGCATACTCATATCCATTAACTATTACAATCTCCTCTCCTTAAGAAAATAATTTAAATTCGCAAGTGAAATAATTTAATAATCAGCATTATGATATATATCAGTAAGAATAATCAAGTTTTACTCCTAATACACGATATTAATATTAAAAAGTTACATCAAATGGTAGCTAAGTTTCCAAATAATATACAATCAATTCATAGATTAATAAACTATTATGTATATATCCATATAGTACATAATGACATTATATTTGAATATATAAAATAATCGCACGAAGAGCAAGTCAGATATAACGTACGTAACACGCTTTCACACGACTAAATACATGACACACTAACTATCTTAATAAATAAATTCGAATTAACACTATCAATATATATATGTACTTATATTTATAAATGGCAACTAACTACGTTTTACTGATCAGGTTAAATAAAAGACACCCACACTCTATAATATAATAATAAAAGTCAAAAGGAGTCATACTCATCGTATCACATAATTACGAATAAAATAAAGCTTTTATATATATATTATTATCTATGTATCATCATATTTGTATTCTATTACAGAGGCTTATCGTCACTGGCGGTAAAACTGAGTCACCGAGAGCGCGCTGGACTGAAATTAATATACTATCATACATACCTAAAGACAATATTCTCAGTCACTATGGGAGACACGGAGATTTTTATATTAGAGCATATTTTTTCCCTTAGAAATATTATATATAGTATTACATAATGGCATAACATATATATATATAAATACACGGTATATATATATATATTTTAGGTACTATGGATATAAATATATGAATCGCGCCCACAAAATACGAACGCACTTATCATGTTTTGTGTTTCAGGAAGGTAATAAATTATTTCTTAATCGTCTGATTAAAGTTTATTTTTGGAGATTTGCAATAGAGCAAGCCCTTGTTCAATTAAGGCAACAACCTGTTAACTTAAGCTTTTAAAATACACATTATTTACCATAAATCGCATTATTTTTTTTTTTATAACAATATTTTAAAAAATAATTTAAATATCTCTCTAAATACTTTAGTTTAAGATTATCATAACGTATACGAATCATGGTCTGAATATAATTATATTTGAGGTTCCTATCAAAATTATCGTCTAAATACATCGTGTAATCACCGGAAATGTCACTTGAAGTAATATATAGTTACTAAATATACATAGAAACATGATACACGAATTATTTTATAAATCATCGGTAATTAGTTCAATATTCAAAAGAAAAATGCCAGAATAATTATATAGAATTAAAAAGTATTTTCTTCGATTTTTACGATACCTATAATATCAAAAATAGCAAAGCAGATTAGTAATATTGAGCTATCCTCCAATGACCTAATCTTTCCTTTAGTTGGTTTGTTATTTAAGAAAATATAATTAACATTTTTTATTGGTAGGCTATTAAATAATATATAATTTATCGCACTACAGGATATTAAGTTTCCTTAAATTACAACCACGATTATCGATACCCCTCCTATATATACTTTATACCAAATTTATTTATTTTTTCTATACACGTACTGAGTAGGAAAACTCTCACGAGTGCCTCTTTAATAATCACTCATTTGCCTCTGCGGAAAATATTAGTTTATTAAGCATGCAAGCTGGAAAAATATATTTAGGAGGAATAGTACTGAAAAGGTTTAAGTCTTAATATTGGAACTATAATTTACTTTTGTATTACGTATATTTAAAATATCTTCACTATATTTTACTTTATTTTTATTTTATTTTAATATAAGAGTAAAAATCAGCTATGATAAAGAACAATATGGCAGAATGATGAATGCAGAGTCTCCTACGCTCTTCACTCGCAAGTAAAAGCAAGAGGTATACCCTATATACCCATCATATATTATCACTAAAGTCTGCAGATATATCACAGACGCTATCTCATATATATATATACTACATCATATACCTCATACACCGAAAGAAAAATAAAGATCACATATAATATATAATTATATATAATATAAATACTATTAAATTAACCCCTAAACGGCTTATTTTAAGTATGCTCTCCCAACTTTCATTATAATTTAACTTTACTAACAACTCATTATTACTAAATATATATAGTTTTAAAATTCAATATATCAAGATATAAATAAACGGTATAAGTAGAGGTACTTATATAGATATATCTATATATATATCACGTAATAATAAAGTTCATTATATTAAAATTAGTAAAAAGAAGTAATTAAGAGATGAGTGTGTAATAAAAGCCTTATCTCACACAATTAGTTTTAATATCATACATACAAAATATGTAATAACCATTTCACTGCTACTAGAGTAACAGTTTAACATTATCTGTTATTTACTAATTATAAATATTAAAATCGAATACAAAATTTAAAAAACGGCATTTACCTAATTAATGAATATAATATTATAGTATGTTATAATAAATAATTACTAGACAACATTATATATAATTAATTATCTCTTTACCAAAATCAACTATGTATACAATTATCCGCTGTGAGAGTATACGTACTATTTACGGGTAATCATTGAGGTATGCTTTAATCTTGACCAATAATCGCTATTATAATATATATATTATTTAATTCTCACGTCCATAGGGTAATATAATAAACTTATTATTGAGTATTATCATCACACTTAACGGCCTATATATATGTACAATACATCTAAAGAGATGAACACATCACATTTTTGGATGAGATGATAATACGCATATAATATAAGTAATAGAGCGACAATCTCTCTCTCTATTTTAATATTACAATAGACATATTAATTAGAATACGAGAACTTATATCTCACCGGTTAGTGATAAGTCACGAGTCGTTACATATATCTTATGGCTAGTCGAGGTAGAAGGCCAACGATATTAGGAGTATTAGTAATGTGAGGTAGCACATCGGATATACTTCTCATCAATATTATCGGTGATATCATTCACAGCTTCATTGGAAGGAGTATGACTCATCTACTGTACATTGCCCAGTGAGAGCACATATCGCTCGATATACTCTAAAATTACATTATACAAAGAGCTAATATACAGTATTTATTAATTATGATTGAGTTACTATATGTCAAATTTTATCTATCGATTAATATGAAAAACAAGGTAGTAGCATCTTTATTATCATTAATTAATAATATTACATATAATAAGTGAAATATTTATGTGTTTTTTCTATAAAATGATATATATTATTCTTTAATAAAATAATA
>JABUQX010036770.1:5000-15000 GCA_015478945.1 Trachelipus rathkii
GAGATCTAAAAATGTAATAGTAAAAAGAAAAAGAAAAGCGTAATTTTAGAATTAAAATTTTTATTAAAACAGGTCTTTTAACAACTAATGAAATTTGGTATATAAAAACAATATTGAAATATCTCGGATTAATGGTATTCTGCGAAACCCCAAAACTATTAATAAATCACTTTCTACTTTTAGAAAAGTGCATTTCAAGAAAATCACATTATTTTTAAATGCCTGAAAAATACCGTTAAAAATTCACTTTTAAGAATTACAAAAAAATTTAAATGTTGATATTAGGAAAAATCGTACTTTAAAGTGTTCTAAATAATGTGAAAATTTAAGCAAAAAGCGTAATTTTTAGAAGTTAAAATTTGATGTATTAAAAAAGTTGTACATAACTAAGAAATATTGGTATAATAAAACAAATATTGAAATTTCATCAAAAAACGTCAATTTAATGACACCATAACAATTCTTAATTCTCGTTTCTTGCTTTGAAATGCCATTTCAATTAAACCTTATTATTTCAAATGCCAGAAAATACCGGTAAATTACTCAATAAACAACTGGAATAAGTTTCAAATGTTGAAATTCTAGAAAAAAAAATTGTACTTTAAGAGTTCTAAAAATAAGATTTTGGAACTTTCCAAAAAGGGTAATATTGTTTGAAGATAATTTTATTATTCATAAAGGTCTTTTCACAACTAATTGAAATATTTGGTATATAGATAAATCAATATGTGAAATGGTCATTAAGAAGAAACGTTGAAGTTAGACATCTAAAACAGTGATGAAATACTTTCTGCTTTTTGAAATACATTTCATTGAAAACCATATTTTTTTCCAAATGCTGAAATAATCTGTTAAAAACTTCACTTTAAGATTACTCCCAATATTTTTTCAAATGGTTTGATAATTTATGAAAACGTACTTTTAAGAGTCTAAATTTGCAATGTAAATTTAAGAAAAAGCGTAATTTTAGAAGTTAAAATTTTTTATTAAAACAGGTTTTCACAACTAATAAAATATTTGGTATATCAAAAACAAATAATTGAAATTTCATTAAAAAACGCTAATTTTAAAATTACCTAAACTATTACTTAAAATATCAGCACGTTGCTTTTTAAATTTACATTTCAATGAAACACATTATTTTTCAAATGCTGAATAACCGTTAAAAACTGATAGTACACAAAAACTTCCAATTTTAAGATATTATCCAAATATTTTACTTTAAATTTAGAAAAATCGTACTTTTAAGATTCTATAATTTGGTAATGCTGAAATTAAGAAACAGCGATAATGTTTAGAAGTTTAATATTTTTTATGTAAACACAAGGTTATTCACAATCTAATAAAAAGTATTTGGGATTTAAAAATACAAATTATATTGAAAATTCATTAAAAAAACGTCAATCTTTAAGCCAACTAAAACTATTAATAAAATTCACTTTTACCGCTTTTGAAATGCTATTTCATGAAACACATATATTCTTTTCACTGCTAAAATATCCGTTAAAAACTCAATTTTAAGAACTTCCAAATAATTTCAAAATGTACGAACAGTTAGGAAAATCGTACTTTTCAGAGTTCTAAATATGTGAATGTGAAAAATTAAGAAAAGCGTAATTTAAATCGCTTAAAATCTATATATTAACCGGAAGGGAGTTGTACACATACATCGTATTATCAACATAGCGTCAATATGTATTATAATTAATACCAAATTATTTGGAGATGGATTTCTTCAAAAACAGTTAATTAAGTTAACACTATGAATAAAATTAATAAATCTCTTATTATCTGCTTTATTTGGAAATAGAGTCATTATTCAATGAAACACATTCAATTCACAATCAATTCTGAAGGAAATAGGCACGATCTAAAATTCAACTCTAAGCACGTTACAACATATTTCAACATTTGATATTAGGCAAAACTCGCTACTTATAAAGAAGTTTAAATTAAAACTATGTGAAAAATATAAGAAAAAAGAGCGTATTTTAGAATTAAAGTATATTAAATCAACAGGTTTTTCACAAACCTGAGTGAATTGATTTGGAGTATAATCTGACAAAGCAAATAGTTGAAATTATTTCCTATTAAAAACACGAACAATTTAAGACTTCTTAATAGAACAATTATATTCAAAATATTCTCTTATTCCTGCTTTTTTTTAAAATGGCATTTCATTGATGAAACAACATTAAATTAATGCTTGTAAAATCTATGACGCTAAAACTCACTTGAAAGAATACACTTACAATAAATTTCAAATTTGAACATTATCAGTAAAGATAACTACCGAGTACTTTTAAGAAGATTCTAAAATTTGTAAGGGAATCTTAAGAATAATTACGCGTATTTAGAGATAAACTTTTTGTTATTAAAAATCAGTTTCACAATAATAATCGAATGATTTTTATTAGGTATATCAAAAAAACTAAACTATTTAAAGTTCAACTTCAAATACGTTAATTTTAGACACCTAAACCATATATTAAATAAATTCACTTTCTGCTTTTTGAAATAGCATTTCATGAAACACATTATTTTTTTCAACTGCTGCTGAAAATACCGTTAATAACTCAATTTACTTACCCCTAATAAATCATTTCCTAAATTATCATTTTATGGAACAACGGTACTCTTTAAGAGTTCTAATTTGTAATGTGAAAATTTAGAAAAAGCATAATTTTTAGGAAGTTAATAATTTTTATTAAACTTTTTATTAAAACACAACTAATGAAATATTTGGTATATAAAAACAAATATTGAAATTTCATTAAAAAACGTCAATTTAAGACACCTAAAACAATTAATAAATTCTCTTTTGCTGCTTTTTGAAATTGGCATTTATGAAACACAATTAATTATAAATGCTGAAAATACGTATAAAAAACTCCATTTAAAGATTAACAATTATTTTCAAATGTTGAATTTGGAATAATAGTACTTTTAAAGGAGTTCTAAATTAGTATGTAAAATTAAGAAAAAAGCGTATTTTAGAATTAAATTTTTTATAAAACATTTTTCACACTAAATGAACCAATTTGGATATAAAAATAAATAATGAATATAAGTAAAAAACGTAAATTTAAGAACTTAAACAATTAATCAAAGTCTCTATTTTCACTGCTTTATTATCTGAAATTGCCATTTCAAAGAAACATCATATATTTTTCAAAATGATTAGAAAAAATCCGTTAAAAACTCAATTTTAAAGAATTACCAAATAATTTCAAATTCTGAATTAAAAAAAAATCGTACTTTTAAGAGTTCTTAATTAGTAATGTGAAAATTTATAAGAAAAAGCGTAATATTAGAAGATAAATTTTTTTATAACAGAAGTTTTCACACTAATGAAATATTGCTATAAAAAACAAATAAAGAAATTTCCATGAAAATTAATATATTAGACACATAAACCTAAATAAATCACTAACTTATCTATGCTTTGATATAAGTCATTATCAATGAAAACCCATTTATTATTTTTAAACTATGCTAATGAAATAAACTCAATTTTAAGATTTACCATAATTTCAAATGTTGAAATTTAGAAATCAAGTACATTAAGAGTATCAAATTTGTAAATGTGTAATCAATTATAGGAAAAAGCGTAATTTAAAGTAAAATTTTTATTAAAAACATTTTTTTACAACATGAAATATTTGGAATAAAACAAATATTGAAATTCCATTAAAAAACTTTAATATTTTTTATTAAGACACCTTTAAAACTATTTTAAATAATATTAACTTTTTCTGCTTATTATTGCGAAATAGAATATCTAAGAATACCAACATTATTATTTTCAAAAGGTCAAAATCACCATGTAAAAATACAATTTAACAATTACAAATAATTTTAAATATTGAAGTACCCAAATTTCAGTTAAAAAATATAAATTTGTAATTTGAAATTTAAGAAAAAGCGTATATATTTTAGTTTAATAATATTTTTATTAAAACAGGTTTACCACAACAATGAAATATTTGGTAATATAAAAACAAATATTGATCTCTCCTCTACACATAAACCGACAATAACTAAAAGAGTTATACAGTCTCGATTCACAATCCCCCATAGAGGGTTTTTTTGTTTATTTATTAAAGAGTGGCCAATTTGAATGCAAAACGACATTTTTTCAAAGCTGAAAATAAAGGTGAAAGATTGAAAATAAGAACTATGAAATAAAGTTTGAAAGTGAAATTGTAAGTAAAAATAATAAATCAAAGAAAAATATAATTTGCGTAATTAAAAATTAAGATAAATCATAAATTAATGTTCGAATTAAAAATTTTATTTTAATACGTTATTACTACTAATTAAAAATTGGTAATAAAAACCAAACAATGAAATTTATTAAAAAATTAATTTAGAAATCTACATTATTAATAAATTCTTTTCTGGTGTTTGAAATTGCATTTCATTGAAACACATTCATTTTTCAAATGCTGAAAATAACGTTAAACGAACCAATCTTAAATTAAACAAATATACATTCAGAATGTAAATGCAGGAAAAATCGTGACTTTAAGAGTTCGAAATTTGTAATGTGACAAATGTCTAAGATACAGCGTAATTTTAGAAGCAAATTTTTTATTAAAACAGGTTTTCAAACTAATGAGAAAAATATTTGGTATATAAAAACAAATATTGAAATGTCTATTAAAAAGGTGTGAATCTTAAAAGGATCACTACACTATTAATGAAAATCCACTTTCCTGCTTATTTTGAAATCACATTTCATAAACACATTATTCTTTTGTTCAAATGCTGGGAAAATACCGTTAAGACACTCAATTTTTAAGTATTCAGAGCCCTCAAATATTGCAATTTCGGGGAAAAACAACTTAAGAGTTCTATAGGTAGTAATAGTGAAAAATTAAGAGAAAAGCGTAATTTTAGAGAGTAAACTTTTTATTAAACATGTTATTCACAACTAAAGAATGTGGTATATAGATAACAAAATAGCCCTTCACATTCAAAAAACGATTTAAGAGCATCCTAGAAATATTAATGGAAATTACTTTTCTGCTTTTATTGAAAGTGAGCAGTTCAATGAACACATTATCTTCTCAAAGCTCAATAAATAGTGTAATATAACCAATCTAAAGATTACCAAACATTACCAAATTTGAAATTAAGGAAAATATCCGTACTTTTAGAGTCTAAATTTGTAAGTGGTTGAAATGTAATTTGATTTGATTCTTTAAAAGAACGATTAAAATTTATTATTAAAACAGTTTTTCCACCGAAAATATTTGGTATATAAAAACAAATATTGAAATTTTTCATTAAAAAACGTCAATTAAGACACTTTAAAACTGATAAATAAATCTCTTCTGCTTTTCAGAAATGCATTTCAATTAAACACATTTAGTTTTGCAATGCCTAATTTTGCTAAATTAACTAATTTTAGATATTAATATTAATACAAATGTTGAAATTCTAGGAAAATCGTATTAAGAGTTCTAAAATTGTAATGTAAAAATTTAAGAGAGATTTCATAAGGTATTTGCAAGATAGTCAATTCGGCTTCGGCGTGGTGCCGAGTTAAGAAATATTTGTATAATAAATAAAACAAATATTGAAATTCATTAAAAAACGTCAATTTAGACCCATAAAAACCTATTATAAAATTTGCCATCACTTTCTGCTTTTTTGAGAATAAGCGATTCAAGTTGAAACACGATTATATTCTTCAAATGCTGAAAAGCCGGTTATTAAAACGTCAATTAAGATTACCAAATAATTACAAATGTTTTGAAATTTAGGAAAATATCGTACTTTTAAGAAGTTCTAAATTTGTAATGTGAAATTTAAGAAAAAGCGTATTACAAAAGTATAAATTTATTATTATTGTAAAACAGGTTTTCAATACAATAATGAAATATTTGATAAAACAAATATTGAAATTTTCTTAAACGAATTAATTTTAAGACACCCTAAAATATTAATAAATTAACACTTTCGCTTTTTGAAATAGCATTTCATGGAAACATTATTTTTCAAATGCTGAATACCGTTATCAAAAACTCAATTATTTAAGATTTATACCTCCCATAACTCAAATGTGAAATTCTAGGAAAAAATTCGTACACACCTATTAAGAGTTCTATGATAATGTGAAAATTTAAGAAAAAGTCGTAATTTTAGAATTAAAATTTTTTTATTAAAACCGTTTTCTAATTAAAATGAAAATATTGGTATATAAAACATATTGAAATTCATTAAAAAAACTTTATTTTAACAACCTAAAACTAAATTAATAAAGATTCAACATCTTCTGCTTTTTGAAAATAGCATTTTCAATGAAAACATATTTTTCAATGCTGAAAATACCAGTTAAAAACTCATTAAGATTTACCAAATATTTTCAATTTGAAATTAGGAAAAATCGTACTTTTAAGAATTCTAAATTTTGTAATTGGGAAAATTACGAACAAGCGGAGAAATTTAGAAGATTAAATTTTTCACTTACAAACAGGTTTTCACAACTAATGAAATATTGGTATATAAAACAAATATTGATAATTCATTAAAAAACGTCAATTTTTCACACGTACAAAGATAATATAATTCACTTTTCTGCTTTTCTAAATCGGATTCAACTGAAACAACATTATTTTCTATACCCCAAAAATACAGTTAAAAACTCAATTTAAGATTTACCAAAATTATTTAAATGTTGAAATTTTTAGGAAAAATCGTACTTTTAAGAGTTATATAAATTTGTACTATGAAATTTAAGAAAAAGCTGGTATATTTAGAAGTAAATTTTTTATAAAGACAGGCTTTTCACCAACTAATACAACATATTGTACCGAAAACAAATATTGAAAGTCATTAAAAACGTCAATCTTAAAGACACCAAAATCTATTAATAAATTCACTTTTCTCCCTTTTAGAAATAGCATTTCAATGTAAAACATTTATTTTTTCAAAATGCTGAAAATACCGTAAATAACTCAATTTTAACAAATGTTGATTTTTTACAAAATGTTGAAATTTTGGAGAAAATCTAACTTTTAAGCCCGACAAAATCAAATGATTATAAAGAAATAATTCCCACTTCTTTGGAAAAAGATAACACAATTTAAAATAGAAGTTTACAACTCTGCCTAAAAGTTGGGAAAGATTCCAGAACAAGATATGGGAAATATAGATCTTTCAGAAAAGTTTTTTTAATTGCGACGGTAAAATAAAAGTTAGGAAAATGACCCGCATTGGGGCGATAAATAGGGCCAGGGATTGGGAAAAAACAATCACGTGGGAAGGAGATGGGGCGGGAAACAAATAATATAATAATATAAATAATAATAATAAGTAACTAAAATTAATATACATATAATATAATAATAATATAATAAATAATAATAATAATAATATAATAAAAAATAATGTAAAAGTATCTATCCTAAGAAAATATTGCTTGGTGGTAAAAATCTCTTTAAATATATATAATATATAATATAATTATATATATATAATATATATAATATATATATATATATATTATTTATATATATAATAATATAATATATATATATATATATATATAATATAATATCTATATATATATAATTATATAATAATAATGTGGCACTTATCGGGCTTTTATTTGTATTTTTCAACTTAACACGTTCTCTTTGAACCCTTAACCTTTAGGATGTTAAGCCAAGAGCGTTACCGGCCCGTCCTTAAACCACGATGAGCTAAATAAGGAAATGCTGCACAGTTCCACACTGAAAAGCTTGCCTGTTTCGCAAGAGGAAGTGAAGGCCATGCGTTCTGTTGACACAATCTAAGTAACCTCCGCAACAGACTCTCCCGCTCAGCAACTCGGGGTCAGAGGATAACAACTGGGGTAAATTTTAACCGGGGAGCTTAGAATGTATCCAGACATTGGCACTTGAAATCGTGTGCTTGTTATTGCTGTATTTTCAAAAGTCCCTCGTGGGTTTAACCCTTAATAACCCTTTAGGAGATGTAAGCCAGAAGCGTTACACGTCACCCTAAACCACGATGGAGCCTAAAGAGGAAAATCTGCCAGGTTCCCTGAAAGCGTTTGCTTCCCAAGAGGGAGTGAAGGCCATGTCGTAGACATCTAACCTCCAACGGACAGATCTTCCCCGCCACCCCCGGGGTCAGAAGGTAACACTTTGGGTAAATTTAGAAAACCGGGGAGCTTTAAATAGGTATACAAACATTTGGCACTTAAATCGTGCGTTTATTTGTATATTTGTAATAGCCCTAAGTGGGTTTGAACCGTTTACCCTTTAGGGATGTAAGCCAGAGCGTTTACCAATTGTCCCTTCACCACGGATGAAACTAAAGGAAATCTGCCAGGTTCCACCGACCACCACCACCTTTGGCAAAGCTTTGCTTCCCAAAGAGGAGTGAAGGCATGTCGTTGACATCAAACCTCCAGACAGATCTCCCCGCTCACACACTCGGTCCCAGAGGTACACATTGGGGTAAACGCTCTTGCTTTTGTATTAAAATCATAATTATCAGAAATCTGACCTCTTTGAAAAATTACAAAAAATAATAGAACGGATTTTAAGTGCCAAATGCCTGTATACCTATTTAGCTTCCGGTTAAAATTTACCCAAGTGTGTTTAACCCGTCTGCACACCCGTAGTGTGAGCGGGGAGATCTTTCTGGAGGTTAGATGTCAACGACATGCCTTCACTCTTCTTGGGAAGCAAAGCTTTTTTCAGTTGGAACCTGGCAAGATTTCCTTTGCTCCATCGTGGTTAAGGGGTAAAACTCTTGGGCTTACCATCTCAAGGGTAAGGGGTTCACCCCCTTTGGGAACTTTTGCACAAAAAACATTAAAGCACGATTTGTGAAGTTGCCAACATGTCTGTAATACCTATAGCTCCCCGGTTAAAAGATTTTAAAAAATTATTTACAATCCACGAATTAATTACTTTTTACAACATAGCTTTCAATTGAATAAATACATTCTCAGTGTCCATCAAATTCTCACCTCATAACCTATTTATGTGCAAAATTCAACGTTTATCTTGTAGCAATTAATTATTATTTTCCAACATTAAGTTATCACGTTAATATACTTTTATGAGTAAATGAATGGTCAAACTCTGGGCCGCAGTATTCAAACTAGCGTAGTCATAACTGTAATAGGGCTTAATAATTACTTTCTTACTCTTGTAAGCAACATTCTCATTTATTAGAATTGCATCAATTTGTTACCTCTATATCTAAAAATCTAAACATTATTTAAATAATGTTTCGAAACCACCTCTGCTAAAATAAGCCACAACCAAAATTCTTTTTCCTTGCAGCCAAATCCTTCACGATTTTCCTTTAATGGTCCATAATAGAAGCCTTTTTTATTTTACAGTCGAGAAAAATATTAAAGAATATTATATCACGAAGTGGCACTTAAATAATTAGGTATATATGATTTAAATAATTTTGATAATATATAGTGTTTATAGGGATATTTTTTACACTAATTCGAAAAACAAATCTCCGGAAATGGAAAGAGTGTCCATCCAGGAAAGGATTTTCCACCTGTTTCCAAAAATGTCCTACGCCAACCGCTTATTATCCCTTAAATGTCACCTCATATTAAATTAGGCATTACGAAGCAATACCTTAGAGTCCTGGACAAAGAAAGTGCTTCTTTAAAGTATATGTGTAACAAAATTCCTTCTATTAATATCAAAGCTAAAGGAGGGATATTTGTTGGACCTGAAACCCAAAATTTGATGTGTGATTCTAATTTTGAAGCTACAATGACAACATGCGAATTAGGGGTATGGAACGCCATGAAACCTGTAATTGTGGTATTCCTCGAGAACAGGAAAGACCCAAATTACAAAACATTTAATAAATAATATGATTGAAAAGTTTAAAGATCTTGGTTGCAACATGAGTGTTAAATTACATTTTTTGAACTAACATCTATATCACTTTCCTGAAAATTTTGAAGCAGTATTCGAGGAGCAAGGAGAAAGGTTCCATAAAG
>JABUQX010036771.1:0-27311 GCA_015478945.1 Trachelipus rathkii
TGCTCGCTGTGACTGAAAACAAAGATGAAAGGAAAGGAAATCAAGGGGTCTGATACCAGCTGTATCGTGAAAGTGTCGTGCTGGTCGTGGAAGAGAATGAGAAGGAGAGAAGAGAAGGAGTTGCGAATCTTGAATACTAACCTTGGTATGAGCTATGGTAGACTTTGATTGGGTGAGTCCTAGAATTCTAATGGTTAGAGGAGTTTGAAAAGGATCAAGGTATTGTGAATTGGAGTATGAGTCCAATCTGAGACGGAAACGTTCTGAAGAGGAGGTACGATTTTTGCGATAATCTGAATGATGTTCTGCATATTTGAGTCACAGTAGAGCTTCAGTAGTAGTTGGGGGACCTGAATGGTTGGTAGGTGATCAATAAAAAGAGATGGTAAACAGGTAGTTATTGGCGGCTGGCGGGGAAAAGAGAATGGTAGGAAGGTGATTTGATTCTGTGGAAGAGAGAGTATGTGTTAAGTCACATCTTTCCTTAACACAAGAGTATCATAAGTATACTTAGATTGGTGAGGTAGAGATTGTATCGAGGTGAAAAGTATGATTGATTTAGTGTGGTGAAGAAGATGTTGAAAGATGTGATGGAAGTTAAATCAATGTGGAGCAAAATAATTCGGAGATCATTATTTTTATTCTATGTAAAAGATTAGTTAGTGAGGGCTTGATGAGAGAGGAACGGTTGATACGAAAGAAGACGTAAAATTAAGAGGAGAAATTAAGGTGTGCAATATAAAGGATAAGCTATTAGAGCGCTCGCTACGTAAAAAACGTTGAATGGAACAAAGTTGATTACTGGCAACATCTGGGCAAATGCCAATGAGCAGAATTGTAGTAGTTTGCAAAGGACAGTTGTGATGTGCTTAAAGTAGGAAGTAAAGGAATGTTAACAGCGAATGGTGGAATGTAAGAGTGATGAAGACGTTAAAGTATAAAAAGTGAAAGCTCGCGTCTAGTGTACCTAAAACCAAATGATGAGAGTCAAAAGACAAGCCATGCTTGGAAATTATATTAACGGAGAAAAAGAATACTAAAAAGGTATACGTGAGGAGAACAAACAAGAGTGATAACATGAACAGTTTGAAGGAGGTGAATGAGGACATCACAAGGACATTAGAAGCTCTTCTGGAAGGAAACGCGAAAGGTTAGAATGAGAATAAGGGATCTGCTTAGAATAAGAATAGGGATGGGGCTTTTGTAACTGAGGAAATAGATATGTGAGAGGAGTGTGGAAAAGAACACTTCGAAAAATCTGCACAGAAATATTAACCAGTAAGGCATGAACCGTGTAGTGAATGTGTTGCGGTTTGTGATGCGCTGCAAAGAAGATAGGATTATTGGGAGGCGTTTTTGAGAGGAGGAGAAGGTAATAGGTAGAGGGTGAAAGTTGAAGAATGGTAAAACAGCAGGTATAGATGAAGATTACTTAGTGAAAAGCTGGAATATATATATATGCGAGATGTGATTGATTGGATTTGGAAGTTTGCAATAAAGCGTTTATGGAGAGGGTCTATGTTCCCAGGGATTGGAGAGAGAGCGGTGAACATAGTTACCCCTCTTGTATAAGGGCTAAGGATGAAAAGCGGGAACTGTAGAAATTTAAGGGAAATAAGTTATGAGTGTTGTATAGAAGATATGCTGGTATTTTGGTCGAAAAGTGGTCCAGATGACTGAGGATGATTAGGTTAAGAACCAAAGGGCGTTTTAGGAGTCGGTAGAGTGAGGTGGATCATAAAATCTAACATTGAAACAAAATGATTGAGAAAAATGAGGAGAAGAAATTTAAATGTATTAGTTTTAGATTTGCAACAAGGCGTAATGATAGAGTTAATAGAAGCGTCTATGCAGGGTTAGTATTTCATATGGTGTTGGTGTTAGGCTTCTGGAAGGAATCAAAAAGTATTATGACTGATCAGTGAGCAGTGCTTGGTAGATAAAATGTGTTCTACATGGTGAATGGATTTAAGCGATCTAATAGCGGCAGTAAGAACAGCGTTGCTTTATGTCTCCTTTGTAGTTCTAATTGTATATGGATGGGGTTATGAAAGAATTATTTGAGGTGGGATGGCAGGAAATGGTGTCTAGAATGGTGGAAGAATGAGGTAGTGAGAGGGGCCCCGACCTAGTTATATGCGATCATTTGGTTCTGGTGTGGCGAATCTGAGAGAGTTTGAGAGGATGATAGAGCGTTTGGCAGGTGTGTGAAAGGAGGGCTTTGAAAGTAAACGGGGATAAAAGTAAGGCTATGGTGTGAGTGAGGACACTCTTCAGTGTGAAGTTATATGTTAGATGGTGGAGCAGCTGTGAACAAGTTCTGAGTTAAATATTTGGGATATATGTTGCAGATGAGAAGGGAAGGGACGATGCAGAGTGTAGTAGAAGTGTGAAATGCAGAAGGGGTGTGCAATTAAAATCGTGGAATGCAAAAGGACTAAGTCTTAGAGTGTGCTAGGCGTCATTACAAGAGGGCTATGTGTACCTTGTTATGTTATGTAGTGAGACTATCGTTCTGGCGAATAAGAATTATAGAATCTAAAGTTCAATGTGTTCAGCATGGACAATCTTAGGTGGTGTGCTAGTGTGAGAAGAATTGATAAGAGAGAATGAATATTAGCGAGATGCTTGGTGTGAAGAAAGAGGTAAACAGGAGAATAAATGAAAGTATGTTGAGCTGGTTTGGTCATGTGAAAAGTGAAAGTTCATTGAGTTAAGCGGATGTATAGTGGTGAGACTCGCCTCTGTGTCTGGCGAAACCGAACGGGCGGGAGAACCGAAGAGAAAGGATTGATTCGGTGAACGAAATGTAATGCCAATCTGAAGAGAGAAAATGTGACTTGCAGAGGCAGTGAAGAATAAGTGGCAACGATAGAAGGAACTGCCGGAGGTTTTGTTATGGGGGCATGTTGTGGCCCACCTGGGCCACGGCATAGAACCCTTACATTTGCACGATTTTCACCATCAGGGTCCGGTCGCCGGTCCCATAATGCTCTAGGTGGATTATTCTGTCTGTGACGGCTCCTCCATCTAGAAATTCAATGTTGTACAGAGCGGGGCGGTAAGGCTGGCTTTTTTTCGACGTTTTGTAGATTTCTTACGCTTTTCTTCAGATGCTTGTAACAGCACCTTACCCAATCTTGGCGGCAAAGAGGAAGTGAAAGAAAGAACGAAAGAAAGAAGTAATATACTACTTATTATATTATATAATTATTAATATATATATATATATATATATATATACTATATATATATATATAATATATATATTTAATTATATATATATATATAATATATATATATACTATCTTATAGATATATATATATATATATAAAGTATGGGAATATGCTAAGAAGGACAATAAGAATGTAACATGTGAGTGGCTGGAATGCAGAGGTGAGCAAGCGTTTAAAATTAATAGAGAAGCGTGGCTTGAATGTACCCAAAGCCACAATGATGAGTTTCAAAAAAAGGTGTGAAATCTGTCTAGGAAAAAAAAGGAAATACTTAAAAAGATTGCACTACTCAGGAGGGGAAAAAAGAGTTAATGAGTTTGGAAGGAGGATGAAAGAGGACTTAACAAGGAAATAGGAAGCTTTCTGGAAGAGAAGCACGAAATGTTAAGGATGAAAATAAATGGGAATCTGACATTAGAATAAGCAATAGGGAATCGGTTACTCGCTTTCGTTAAATGCTGAAATGTGTGAGAGAGTGTCTTGGGAAAGCACTTTGAAAAATCTGCATAAACCATTAACAGTAATAAAGAGGTGAAGTGAATATGTGTGGGTTGATGGTGCAAGAAGAATAAGTATTTTGACGATAGGTCATTCAGTAAGAGGAGGTACCATCGTAAGGAGAAAGTTGAAAGAATGTTATATCTGCAGGTATAGATGAACATTACTGGTGAAATGATAAGAACGGAGGCGAGATGGGATTGATTGGATTTGGAAGTTTGTGTAACAAAGCGTTTAGATAGTTCCAAAGATGGAGGAGAGCAGTAATATACCCTTATATAAGGGAACTGTAGGGATTATTGGGGAATTAGTTTAATTGAGTTTGTAGGGAAATATATGCTGGCATTTTGGTCAAAAAGTGCGTCGAGTGACTGAAGACTGATTGGTGAAGAACAGGCTCGCGCTTTAGTTCAGTGCTAAGAGGGCGTGGATTCGAAATCGTCTAATACCATACAAAAGATGACTCGAGAAAATGAGGAGAGAAGAATAAATTTGTATTAAGGTTTTATGGATTTGCAAACAGGCGTATGATAGGATTATAGAGAAGCTGTGTTAGTAATGTATGGTGTTGCTGGTAGGCTCTGAATGGATCAAAAGTATGGATCGATAGTGAAGAGTGAGTGTAGATAAATGGTGTCAAAGGACATCTGGCTTTATATTAATAGCGGAGTAGCAGGGATGTTTTGTTCCCCTTGTTATCAATTTGTTATATGGATGGGCCTATGAAAGAATTTAGAGATGGGTGGCAGGAAAATGGGTTTAGAATGTATGGAGAATGGAGAGCAGTGGAGGGTGCCCTACCTATTATATGCGGAAAATTTGGTTTTGTGTGCTGAAACTGAAGAGTTTGAGAGGTTTGTTAGAGAGATTTGGCAGGGTGTAAAAGTAGGTGTGAAAGATAAAACGTAGATAAGCATTAAGGTTTAGCGTTGTAAATAGAGGACAGTCCTCAGTTTAGAAGTTATGTTAGATGTGAGAAGCAGGAACATCTCAGAGTTGAAATATTAGGATATAATTGGATGAAAAGGAACGGTGCAATGGCAGAATGTAAGTAGGAAAGTTGTGAATGGCTGGAAGGTGGCTGCGTTCAATTAAATCGCTTTGTTGGACGTAATGGACTAAAATCTTGAGTGTGCTAAGGCTTACAGAGGGATGTGTGACCTGTGTTATGCTATAGTAGTTGACTTAGGGCGTAGTAGTGTGAAAAATTAATAAATGGAGAATGAAAGATAATTGTTATGTGTGTGAGAAAGGGTAAAGAAGAATAATATAAGAATATGAGACTGTCTTGGTCAATGCTGGAAACGCATAACGACAGCGGTTTTGTTAAGCGGAGTGTAAGTGGAGTGCTGTTGGAATCGACCGGCTGGGAGGACCAAAGAAAAGTGGATGAGTCAGAAACAAATTGTAATGTAGAAGAAAAGGTAGATGCCCAGAGGCGAGAACATAAAGTTGCCTAATAGGAGTGAATGCGCGGTTTCTGTGAGGGTATGGTTAGTGGCCACTAGGCTAGGGATGAACTAGTACACTTGACAAATGCATAGTTGAGTCCGTCGCGGCCCCGTGGAGCTCTATGGTGCATAGGTATAGAGAGGGGCGGTAAGGCTGGGCTTTCTTTTCGATTGTGTCTATTCTTCTACTATTCTCTTTTCCGATGCAATGTCACGCACCTTACCCCCAGATTTGGGGAAAAGAATGATAATAATACAAAATAATAATAATAATAATATTATTAAAGAATAAGAAAAAAAATTTAAAAAATATATAATTCTTTTTAATTATTCAAAATTTTATTAAAAAAAAACCATATATACATGGATGTATATAATTATATATATTATATATATATATATATATTATATATTAATAGATATACCTATACTATATATATATAAATATATAATATAAATATATAATAATATATATATAATATATTTATATATATATCATGATATATTAATTATACTATATTATATATATATTAATATATATATATATATATATATTATAAGTATATATATATATATATATATAACACAGGGCTAAACGTTGATATTTTTCATTTGGAGAAAAGTCTGAAAGTAATGAATTGGTCGGTTTACAGAAATAGATTCCACATAATTACGAGATTATTGGATGAATAATAGGACAGAGAATGTTCGATCAAGATGATAATAGATTACTTTAATAGCTGATCGGATAGAAGAATAGGTTAGAAGATGTTAAAAGGATCCGGGCTGTGTCAAGTGGATCAATCAAGGCTGTTAATAGCTGAATCTAAAGATACAAGCGGAGAAAGTTCAAGTAAAGGAGAAGTGGAGAACAATAAAAGTAGACTCGCTGAAGATCAAAGGTAGAGAGTTGAATTATGTGGCAAAGTAAACGACAAGAAAATACTGGGCATGAACGTGATGAAACAAGGTGAACACATAGGAAGTTGTGAAGGAAGCGCTAGTGGGAAACCCTAGCATCTAAATGGATGGTAGGAGTGAGAAAAAGCATACACCCTTGGCATGGTACAGAACAGGAAGAATGCTGTGAGACAAAGATAAGTAATATGAGAAGATGCTTAAAAACAAAGCTGTACAAATCCAGAGCGGCTGTACGGAGGAAGCAAGAAATGAAGCGGAAGAGAGTGAAAGAGAGCGGCAAGGAGGAGGTGGCTGAGGAGCTAGCAAAGGAGCTGATGGATGATTGAAGGAAGGCAAGAAGAGACTTTTTAAGATTGGCAAAAAAGCGATGATAGAGAGGAAAGGGAGAGTATGTAACATCAAAGATAGAAATGGTGAAACATTGTAAGGCCGAGAGGAAAAAAAACAAAAAAGGTCGGATCAGAGTACTGATGAGTTGCTGAATGTGGAAGTGCAGCCGGAAGAGAGGAAAGAGAGAGGAGGAGGAGAGAAAGAAAGTGGTGTGGAGCCGAGGAGGGAATACACGGAGGAGAATTTTTGGAAGGCTCGTTAGGGAAAATGAAAGCAGCGCGGAGACTCCTGGGAGGTGGATACAATATTGAAAGTTGCTGAAGAGGAAGAGAGGAAGCTCGAAACCTTGAGATGCTTGAGATTTCTGAAACAGTGTTGGTGGGAGAGTAGAGTGCCGAGATTGGAAAAGGTCCAATAATAGTTCCCATTTATAAAGGTAAGGAGCGACGCCAGAGCATTTTGTAAAAATTATAGAAGAATCTCACTAATGGATCACATGCGAAGTTGTATGAAAGAATATTTGAAAGAAAATTAAGTTCAAAATAGGCAAGGATTAGGTGAAGAGCAGTATGGTTATAGAGGTATCAGAATTTTTTACAGATGCATGAAAAACATGAGAATGATACAGGAAAAGACAGGAAAATACCTGAAGATTCATATATGTCCTTCATAGATTTGAAAAAGCATTTGATTCTGTAACCCAGGGAGAAGCTCTGTGGAGAGGTCTGGAGAGGGATTATGAAGTATGAAAAAGGACTGATTAAACAGTACAGGAAGTTCAACATGGTTAACTAGCTGAGTAACTAAGAACAGGATTAAAACGAGGAATGGTGACGCAAATGATTGAGTATGGCAATGTAGTTGGTGTCGCCCGATACTGGCTATTAGCGTATTTGGACACAGTCATAAGAGGGTAAAAGGAGATTTTAGAGGAGATTGACGGAGACATCATGGTATACGCAGATGATTTGGAGTGTTGGAGTGAAGTGAGAGGTTGAAGGAAATGGTGCTGTGTTTCGCAGAAAATTGAGAAAAGCTGGTTAAATATGAATGGGGAGAAAACAGAAATAATGAAAGTAAGTAGGGAGAGGAGTTGATAGTGGAGGTAGACGGTGAGAGATAAAATGTGACAGACTATATAAATCTAGGAAGCACTTGGAGGAGAAGGGGGTGTGCAAAGAAATTACGAGTAGATGAGACAGATGCAGACTTGAAGAGCAGTATACCATCTGAAAGATAAAATATGAAAACAAAAGCGTGAAGAGAGCAAATACCGAGGGAGTGTGACACCAATACTGTTGTATGAGGCACATGGAGCATGACAGGGGGAGAGAGTAGAATTCAACAGCGGAGATGAATGTGTGAGGACGGTGTATAAAAGACGAGGAGAGACAGGATTGAGAAACGAAACAGTGAGGGAGAGCGTGGGGGTGAAACCCATGGTGATGAATAAAGTGGACGCAGCCTGACTAAGATGGTGGGGATCCGAGGAAAGATGCAGGAAGAGATTTTTCTTTAGCCGTCCTCAAAGTCCAGGGAGTGAGGCCGAAAGGAAGACCGCGGAGAGATGGAGAGACACAGTGGAGAATTCATTAAGGAGACACCGGATGCCTGCAATGGATGAGTGATGGCGATGGGATCGTGATCGATAAAACACAATGGAAGCGGAGGTTGGGCCCCACTACAGGCTCGTGAGCTTACTGGGAGAGGATGTAAGTATATCGAAAATAATGCATACATAATGCTGAAAATATATGACATACATTTTTATATTTATAAATATAAAGTAATCTATAGATATATTCATACATAATTAGATACGATTATAATGATATATATATAATATATATATATATATTTATATAGTATATATAACTATATATATATCTTCTTTCTTTATTACCTTACTTCCCAAGCACTTGGCGATGTAAGTGCACTACAAGCACCGCTGAAAAGAAAGCAGTAGGAGAATATGACAATGTCGACAAAAGAAAGCCCCACCTTACCGCCCCCTCTGTACCAATAAATAGTGAGAACTCGTCACAGACCAAAAATCACCCTAAAGCTTCATGAGACAGCGACGGCACCCACTATGGTAAATCGTCAATTAAGGGTTCATCCCTTCCCATGGCCCACAAACCATGCCCCCCATACAAAACCCCGCCATTCACTCCTATGAAGCACCTTTCTTCTCGCCTCGCCAAACTCCCATTTCTCTGCTTCAAACAGTTCGTTCACGACTCAATCCACTTTCTCTTGCGTAAATCCCAACCGGCAGATTTTCAACACACTAACCATTAACATCCGCTGTTAAACTAACGACTATCATCATCCTTTCCACAGACCAACCATCTCAACATACTTCATTAATTTTCTCGTTTACCCTTTACTTCACACACCAACTCTCTAATTCACGGTCATTCTCATTTTATCAATTCTTCTCACACCCTAGATTGTCCATCTGATTGTTCCATCTGAACACACAACACACACACACACACACACCAACACACACACACATAAGTAATAATATATTATATATATTTATATATATATATTATTATTATATAACTATATATATATACTATATAATCAGTAATATTATTATATCATATATAACTATATATATTATTATATATCTATATTATATTATATATATATACATTATATATATATATAGATATATATGTATATAATATAATATATGAGTATGTTATATATATTTATTTATAGTATTATATATATATATAATATATATGTATATACTATATATATAACTATATATAATAACGTATATAATATATACGGATAATACTACAGTATACATATACTAGTATATATATATATACTATACTATATCTATATATCTATATATATATATAAACTAGATATATATATATATATATATAATAGTATATAGTATATATATATATTCGTTTAATCATTTTTCCTTTTTATATATACATATAGATATATAAAAATATAGAGACAACAATTATTAATTAGTAAATGTTTGTTATATTTTAATAATAATATAAGATGTTGAATTACAAATAAATAAATAATTAAACATTATTAAGAATCTCCACAATAAAAAAGAGACAAAAAATATAAAAAGGACAAAGAAAATTAAAAAGAATAAAGAACCAAGATAACATCAAATTTAACAACACAAAAATGAACTGGAGACAACAGAAAATTTAACATCTTCAAAATCATCAAATATAAATAAAAAAGGTAATATTATAATAAATTTACTTTAAACATTTTATAAACAAACACAATTTATATACTAAAAAAAGAAAAGCAAAAAGAAGAAGAAACGGCAAAGAAAATTTATCAAACAAGTGGAAGAATGCAACTAACATGATAAAGGAACTAATGGATATTAAAGAAAAAAGAAACAAATGAGAAAGAAAAATGAATTTAATAATACCTAATTAGTGGAAAAAAAAGAAGAATCTTTGAGGAAATACTTATTTAAGTTAAAAGCTATGGAGAGAAGTGTCTCAAGAAAAGAAAAACTAAAATAGCACAAAATAACTAGGAGATTTAGAGCGTGAACATAGAAGTAATTAAGGAAGAAGAAATATGGACAGACAATGGATTAGAAATAATTATAAATACAGTTTAAAAGAAAGAATATAGTAGAAAAGAACAAGAAAGTTATCTTAAAGTAAAACATCTGTTAGAAGATGAAACAAGAAGGAGAATCTTTCGGTTCCTGCCAGGAGCGCTGAGTGAAGAATTATGTAGCAAGTATGATAAAGCAAAAGAGCTGTGTAAAACTACATGATATTAAAGAAGGAAAAGGCTACATCATAACCTATTGCATTAGACTAATATGAAGGACATTGAAAGAAAGTTAATTATAGATAAGATGAAGGAATTAAAACAAATATTTTTTCCCACCAACTAAATGAATCAATTGAATATAATAAATCAGTATGTGAAATAGTGGAAAAGGAAGGCAATACAACAGATAATTTGTTATATAGCATTGTAACAAGTAATGCACACATATGTAAACCTATATCATAGAATCTTGATGTTCTGGAAGAGAAAAACATTAATTTCAAAAGTGCGTATTTGAAAAATTTGGAACATCGCACAGAAGATTGCTATTGGAATAAGAATATAATAATGTGTGTTGGAAAGGTAAAAAAGGACAAAAGAAAAAAATTGTTTAAAGAAAATGAACTAGAAGATAAAATAATAAATCTATATTTTCATAGGTAAACAATACATAAAAAAAACTATATTATAGAAAAATACTCCATTATAATACAGAAAAGAAGAAAGAAGAATCGAATTAGAGGAATTAGTAAGAACAGCAAACAAATATACACAATTTCAATAAAAGTGTAACAAATTTTGACTCAAAGGATGTAAAATATCAAGAAATGTAATGTCCAATGTAGATACAGGAAGTATAGCGACAGTAATTGTAATAAGGTGCTGAATTATGATTAACTGATGAGGAATTACAATATATAAGACACACAAAAACTAAAAACATGGTTTGTTATATATGGAATAACAGTATATCAAATAGTCAAACAAGAAAATCATTATGCTTTGTAAATTCCAAAGGGGAAAAGTTTTGATTTAAAAATCATTGTAATAGAGGTGACATACCATTATATACTAGGTAAAATCACACATGAAAAAATTGAAATTAAAATTTAATATTGAAATGAGAACTGTTGAATTGTGATTTGAATCTACAGAAAGTACAGACCTTTGATAATGAAGGAGGACCATTAGCTGAACTAACGAATAGAAACACAAAAGAAAACATGTCTGCACAAGTCAATTTAAACGAAAATTGGTTAAAAGAAATGATAAAAGAAAACTTGAAAAAGCTACATAGACAAAGGGACATGTCGAATAGAAAAATTATTTAAAACAATAAACAATTTTAATAAAAAAACAATAAAAGAAAAGATTTTTTGGAATAGGTAAGAAGAAATTACGAAACCATAGTGTAAAATGCGAAATAGTAAAAAAAAATATACAGAAAAACTCACCAAAGATCTGTTGGTTAGGTTGCCTTTCCAAATAAATTTTACATGAAATAGTTCACTTGTGCTGCCAGTGAATTTGCGAGTAATCAATTTTTAGTAATAAGAACATGCAACAAGACATCACAGGCATATGGTTAAAAATAAAACCGTAAAGAAAATCCATAGAAAGTAATGAAAATGACTTATATATTTTGAAGTCCTAATATATTACTTAAAATTATGCAGAATTCAAAATGAAGGTATGAAAAACTTTACTACAAAAATGAAAATCAGATTAATGCGACAACAGCGCAAAGCCGCATGTAATAATGATGTAAAAAGGTTGTAGGCGTACTTAAGGAATCATTATCCAAGTAAAACAAGAGGACTGATAAGAAAGAATAGTATGCAATGGCAATTTCTGATAATATGAATAGAAAATAGTTGGATATTTCCATCTCATCATGTTTTTGAAGAACAAGGAATATCAAACATAGTCGCAAAATCCGTAAATGATGGTAAGAGGAGATACTGATACATGATAAAGAATTCATAGAAACATAAACATGCTAGAAAAAATACATATAGAAAAGTGAAAGCTCAAGAAAAATAAAAAACGTGCATTGAGAAGTCAAATAAGAGAAACACATGTCAAAAATATAAATATAGGTGAAGAAGATATTACCAAAAAAACATTGATAAAGATGTGAGAGGACCCACCTAACAATAATGGTTAGACGAAAAAACCATCATAGTAAACAGTGGATTATACTATATATCTGAACCAAAAGTTTATTCAACCAGAAATTAAAATTGTAGATGAAATGATAATAACAAAGAATTGAAAAAGAGAAAGAGAAAAGGATGAATATGAAGAGGAAACAAATTAAAACATGGTTAATTTGATGAAAATAGGAGTGCTAAAGAAGAAATAATTGTTCACTATTATGGAAGAGAACTGAAGGAAAAATGAAACCAAACTGAAATGAAGAAGAAAATGACATCAATTGATGAATATGAAGAAATATGAGCATAGTTGATGTGAAAACTGTTAAATACTATGAAATGAAATAAAGAATATGAAATATTAAAATTGATTATGTTCATTAGTAACAGCGTAAAAAGCAAACTAGTAAAAATATTATAAACAAACATACACAATGCGAATAAAAATAGAATATCTTCATAAATTTTAGAGAATTTTTAAATTAATAGGGTACGGATTCCCGGCAATTTAATTGAAAATAAGAATGGCATATTAAAAAAAGAAGTATGGATATGGGAGAAGTGAAGATGAAGATAGGATGCACTGCAGAGCTTATATATATCATTCTAATGAAGAATAACAAGCTAAATGTAGAGATAGAAAATGGAAGAAGACATGGTTTTTGAGAAGTAACTGATTAAAGGTGAAAGAGCAATTAAGGTCAGATGGGTAATAGAAAAAATCCAAAACAGAAATAAACAAGAAAAAAAATTAAAGCTAGATGTAGCTAAAAGGATATGAAGACAGTGAGAAAAAACAGAGCAACCAATTGTTTCATCTAGCAATGCCAGAATGAACTAACAATTAATAGCACAGGAAAAGAATGGAAAATAAATGCAATGAATATTTCAAGCAGCAGATTACAAGAGATATTAATACAAAAAGTACTATCTAAACCACCCCAGAATTTGATAATGTAAATATGGAATTGAATAAAACAGTATATGGTTTACAAGATGCTGATGTGGTATTTTTCATTGAAAAGACAATTACTAAGTTAGTCTAAGGACAAAGATAAAATGAACCAACACTATTATAGAAAGATTCCAGTAATATTCGAAGGTTTATTATGTACACATGAAGATGATATTTTAGGGTAGGAAGTAAAAAAATTTGAAAGCAATATAATAAACAAATTAAAAGCATTTTTGAAATAGGAAAAGTCGTGGGATCATTTAACTATTTAGGAGTCAATTATGTCAAAGAAAACATGATAATGATGGAGTAAAAAGTAACTACTGGGACAAGATTAAAACAGAATAAAAACAAATAAGAAAATAGAAAACCTTAAAAAAGATAGTAAAATCAATATCAACAACTAACTAGAAAACTAAATTGGGATGGGCCAAAAATACAAGACCAGATTTATTTATATTAGTAAAATGAGTAAAGGAGAAAAAGAACTTAGATTAAAATAATAAAGAATAAATAGATGATAAAAAAAATACTGAAATGAATTAAATATCTAAAAATAAATAATTGAAAAAATGAGTAAAAGATAAGAGAAAAGAAATTATATAAAGATCATAAAGAACTTAAAGCTAAGATTGATAAAAAAATACAGAAATGAATTAAATAACTCATACAAATCAAATATGAAAAAATGAGAAATTCATAACAATTGGATTCATCATTGCTAATGACGAGGAGATAAAACACAACTAGGATGTAGAATTATGCTGTGGTAAACAGAAAAATTGATACCCAGTAAGTGGAAATCAACAGAAGTTAACCATCATTACAAGCAAGGCAAATAGTTGCTTGAAGTATAGAACAAACTATTATATACAAAAAATTGTGGAAGAAATAACTAAAAGATGTATATATAATTCTAAGAACAGATAGTAAACACTTGTAGATACCTCCTAAGGCAGAAAAGACAATCAAAATTAAACTTTGAAGATCATTTAATACGGCAATAAGAGAATATCATAAGTAAGCAAGAAATACAAAAAAATAGAATGGCGTGTGAATGTAATTGTATAATATAAGCCACACAAAGAATACATAAATAAAAAAATGAAAAATGTAATCCTCCAGAGAGTAGTGAAGGATTAAATGCTTAGAGTCGAGATTTTCGAATTCTTTCAAATGTAGATGATAAAAACAAATTTGAAGAAGCAGAGAGGGAAGAAGATAAAATTATTACGTTTAATCATTTTTTTCTCCTTTTCAGAAATATTATATAATATAAAATATAGAGGATAATTATGGAAAACAACAACTTGTTTCATAATTTAAATGAAACAGCAAATTTGTATTTCAATAAATAAATATTTAAACGTTGTTCAGAAGGAATATTAACAATAAAAAAAGAAGACAAACAAATAATGAAGGACAAAAGATATATATGTATAATTTACTTAATATAACATCAAATAAACAACACAAAAATGAACTGGAGACAACAGAAAATTTAACATCTTCAAGATGAAAGCATAAAAAGGTGAATCTTAATACTATTTATTTATATACTATACTATATATAATATACTAGTATATATATATATATATATATATATATTTATAAAATATGTTTAATACTCTCAAAATCCTATCATGTTTACTATTATATTTTCGTAATAATATATATATATATATATACCGTATATATATATATATATAAATATATTATTATACTTATATAAATATATATATAATATATATATATATATATATATATATTATATATATATATATACATACTTTATATATATATATAAAATATATAATATATATAGTATATATATATATAGTATATATTATAGTATATAATATATATATATATATATATATATATATATTATATATATAATATATATATATATATATATATATATATATATATATATATATATATATATATATGGCTAATCACTGAAAGCCAACAAAAAAGCTTCGTCTTCCATATTTCTTATGGAGATATTGAGAATTGAATTATTTTAGGTAAACAGATTTTTTTGTTGGTTTTCTTTTTTAAATTACTTCAGCTAATTTAAACCTCAACAAACTGACACTGTCATACCCATCCCAATTTTTAAATGTACACATCTTATACAAAGTTACTAATTTGAGTATACTTACATAGAGAGGAGTAGTTGTTATATTACTGTAACCAGCATACTTAACTTCTCCATCTTTCATAACCTGAAATGAAAATAAATAAGGTTTTGTCAATCAATAAAGTGACTTTAGTAATAGGTATTTTTTAGTAAATCAAAGTCAATGAATAAATATTAAGGTATACAAGGATATGTATTTTTCATATAGACCTTTGAGAAAAATATTAAGAATACACAGCATAACTTGAATTATAAAAAGAGGAAGTGACGAAAAGACAACATTGCAACATGAGGTATTGTGAGCTTTAGAGGCTCTGAAAATGATGATGTAATATAAGAGCTGGGGATGATGATGGGATTTTAATCAGTGATTTGTTCCCTCTTGGATGTTGCTGTATCAGTGAAGTAATGGGTTTAGAGTATTGAAATAATAGTGTTCCCAGCATATCCAGATGGTCACATATTGGGAAGATTTTGGTTTCTTTATGTAGGTGTTGGATTAGTGTGTGTGGTTATGATGTAGCTGTTATAATTGTAGTTTTTCTACATTGAAGGGAATAATTGTTGGGTACTATGTTGGAAAAAGATAGTTAACTGTGGGTCTTATGAACTGTTTCTATGCTATGATGAAGGTGGTTGACTCATCACTGAAGTCGTTTGAGAGAGTGTATGTAGGATAATTAGTTTCCTGTTTGAGTAGTTAGTAATATGATTAGTTTGCTAAAAGGTGAAATGTGTCAAAAGTGAGATTGAGGATCAATTAATAATTTTGTTGAGAGGATCAGGATATTATTCAGTTTTACCTGGGGGTGGAGGAAGGAATGATGTCTGTCAAGAGGTGATTAAGGTAATAGGATTTTTTTCGACGATGTTGACATTCTATTATTGTTACTCCATGTTTCCAATTACTGGATGTAAATTTGTGTAAATCTGGTGGATGTTGGCATGAATGAGGTTTGTGTCAAGATGGTTATGTCATCGGAGTATGTTATGAGTTTTGTATTTGGAGTTTGGGGAATGGGTAGAACAACTGTGAGCATATTGAAGAGGAAAGACGATAGAAACGCTTCATGTACAGTTTATCATTTTTCATAGGTGGTTTTTATTCAATAATTGGGCTGTGTGGCCTGACATGAAATTAGAGACTAACTTTTTATAGTTGTTGGATATAGGGGAACTTAGAATTTTCTGTATGAGGATGTGTCTGGGGACGAATTAAAGTTTTTTTTTTTTTGTCAATAGCTGAGTATGGGTCTATGAAAGGGTGTTTTATTAAGGCTATGTTTAATGATTTGGGAGATTGTTGTCAGAGGAGTAGTGGTTGAGTGTGATTTTTTTTTATCAACATTGAAAATTTCTGAAGTGTGTGCGTGGTTATATTTTTGTAAAAATAAGTTTTTTAAGAAGTTTGCAAAGAGTGAAAAGAAAGAAGATTGGGTGGTATGATAAGGGGAGGGTTTTTCCTGGATTTTAGTATGGGTATCAAAATTGAGTATTATATAAATGGTAAATCAACAGGTACCATATAGATGGAATTACTGAATAAATTATCTAGAATGGAGGCGAGATTATAATTGGTTGAAAATGGAAATTGTGAAACAAAGCATTTGTGGAGGATGATTTTACGAGGGGCTGGAGGAGAGCCATGTGTACCCTTGTATTAAGGTAAGGGTAATAAACGGAACTGTAGAAACTATAGGTAAATTAGTTTACTGAATGTTGGGGGGAAGATATATGCTGGTATTTGGTTAAAAGAATACATCGAGTGACTGAGGGGCTTATTGTTGATGAAAAAGTTGCATTTAGAAGTGGTAGGAGATGTGTAGATCAAATTTGTACATTGAAACAAATGGGTGAGAAAATGAGAGAAGCACAAGCTATTTTTAGGTTTTATGGACTTGCAACTGTGGCAGGTGTTAATGATATATGGTGTTGGTGGTAGGCTTGTTGAATGGAATTCAAAGTATGTTTGGTGAAAGTAAAGCGCGTGTAAGAATAAATAGAGTGGAGAGAGAATGTGAAGTGAAGTGAAGTGATGCAGGGATGTGCTACGTCTCCACGGCAATTTAATTTGTATATGGATGGGGTGATGAAAGAATTAAAAATAGAGGTGGAAAGGGATGTTAGATTGATGGAGAATGAAAGAGTGTGGAGTGTGCCCAGCTTATTGTACACAGATTATTTAGTTTTGTGTGATGAATGAATAAAATTTGAAAGGATTGGTAAAGGAGTTTGAAAGTAAATGTAGATAAGAAAAAGTAAGGTAAAGGGATGGGTGACGAGAGTCTGCGGTGTGAAATCATATTGGATGGTAAATAACTGGAACAAGTATGAGAGTTTAAATATTTGGGCTATATGATGGATGAAAAGGGAATGGATGATTCAAAGTGTAGTAGAAATATTGTGAATGGTAGGAAGGTGGCTGGTACAATTAAATTTTTGGTAAATACAAGGGGTCTAAGTCTTGAGTGTGCTAGGGTTCTGCATGATGGATGATGTTACAGGTATTAATCTATAGTAGTGAACTATGATGTGGAATATGAGGTATAGATCCAAGGTGCAGTATGTTTAGATAGAAAATCTTATGGGCGTGTTAGATCTGAGAAGAATTTGATAAATTGAGGAATAAGCATATTAGGAAGCTGTGTTGTGTGAAGAAAGGGGTGCATGGGAAAATAACTGAGTGTAATAAGATGGTGTTTGGTCGTATGGAAAGGATGGATGATAATCGGTTGGTTAAGCGGGTATATAGAAGTGAGTGTGTTGGGAATCGACTGGCTGGGAGACCAAAGAAAAAGTGGACTGAATCAGTAAAAGACTTGGTTTTGTGAGGGGGTTTTGTGAGGGGGTTTTGTGAGGGAGCATGGTTGTGGGTCTGGCCCAGGGGATGATCCCCTGACATTGACATGATACTACAGTGGAGTTCTGTTGTGGTCCTGTGAAGGTCTAGGGTGGATTTTGGCTATGATGGGTTGGCACTTAAGTTTATGAGGGGAGAGGAGGGGAGTGGAAACTTTCTTTTTGACTGTAGTCATGTTCTGCTTAACTACTCCCGTTTCTAAAGTAGATTGCACACCCCACCCCCAATCTGTGGGGATGCATGGTGAGGATAAAGAAGAAATAAAATTGATTTATTCCATTTTGGGGAAATAAAGTGAAGTTCCCATAATTTGTTAAATATTTTGGTTAAACAAGTGATAAGATGCTAAATATATTTCAGTTTCTAAAGTCAGGTTTGGGTGTAAGAATGATGATGAGAAGGTTATATCTCCAGCAGATTTAGTTTGATTTGGCTTGGATAGGTAGACGTGTAAGGAGGGTTTTGTCGCAAAGATGTTTAGGAATTCTAGTTTTCAAGAATGTGTATTCCTTTAAGGTCAGTTTGGGTAATCCTGGAACCAGGCGGTATGATGGGCATTGAATTTTCTATCTATGATTGATTAGATTGGTGAGTGTGTTTAAAGGAGCTAACCTTGGTTTGTAATTGTTTGAACAGTATGCTAAGGTGGTATGGGAGATATGTACACTGATTATGTTGTTTGTGAATTGTTGACTAGTATTTTAAAGATATTCATGACGGGGTCATTTATAAGGTTTGCTGCTTCATTTATGGTGTTTTTTTTATTGGAGTAAGCAATGTGTGTTTGAAAGATTGATGGTTTGTATATAAGGAGAGACAGCTGAACATGCTTGCGGGGGTGAAGGCTTTTTGGATTAAGATTATGTGAATACTTTGTTGAAAAATGTCTATTTTGGAATGCTTTTGTGTAGTCCATTAATGTTTATTTTTATTTTTATTGAGATTTATATATGAATTGGTGGTGTTGTGCTTGATAGGGAATGCATATCGGACAGGGTCATGTATGGTTCTGATAGGGTAGGGTTTTGAAAAGAAAGTATTTGTTTTTATGGATCCATTTGTGACATTTAGAACATTTGACTGATAGTTGGTTGGTGATTTGTGGCTGATGTATTGTATCTGTTGAGGCCGGGATTTGTATGTATGTCCCCAGCTTGTTAAAGTAAGAGAGAGGTAAAAGCCAGATCATCACCACTGCATAGAGAAAAGATTGAGATGTGAGAGAGGGAAAAAGAGGTGGAGACCTTACCATTCCAGTATGGAGAATATGGAAACTCTTCTACAATGATACAATGACCCACTTCTGCGGGTAGAGGTTAAGTTAGAGTTTGCAAGATTTTCTCCATATATATATATTATTATATATATATATAGTTGATATATATATAAAGTTCATGTATACTATAATAATATATATATATATAGATATATATATATATATATGAAGTAGTATTATATGTATATACTATTTATATGTATATATATATAAGGATATATATATTGTCAATATATATATATTGTATATATAGTTTATAATAATATATTGCATAGATATATATATATATATATATATATATATATATATATATATAAGGTGCTACCCAAAAGTTCAGGGAATTTGAATAGCCTGTGTGAATTAGATGTAATATGTCCTTCTGCCACTAGGTGTGGTGAGCAGTATGCTTTGAACAGGGACATAGCTCACCGGACTCATTTTTGTTTTGTGCGATTTTGTAAGGGTAGGTTTCATTGATTTGGTGGTTTTCTTTCAACCAATATAACAGATTTTCGTGAGCAAAGAATCTGCGTAAAATTTTGTTTCAAACTTTAAAATAACTGCTGCAGAAACATAATTGAATGCTACAGGAAGCCTTTAGAGAAAATGAAATGAGCAAAAGCAAAACTTATTTATAGTACAAAAACAAAAGCTTCACAGATGAATGAGCAGCTATCAATGACAATGAGTGTTCCTGATGACTGCCAACAAAGACAATGTCGGAAACCATAGCAAGAGTTTGCGAGGCTATCCATGCAGATCGTAGACGAACTATCCACGATGTTTGTGAGATAATAGGACAGTCATACAGGACTGTTCAACACATTTTGTCAGACATTTTGAACATCAGACGTATTTCAGCGAAATTTGTGAAAAAACTGCTGACCAATGAATAGAAGGTAGATCACGTTTCCGTCTGCATACGGAACTCACAAGTCAGTGACAACCCCAACTTCATCTCCAATATCATAATTGGTGATGAATCATAGGTTCATGGTTATGATCCTGAGACTAAGCAGCAGTCGTCGAAGTGGGTGGGGATCGCCAAATTAACCGCGGTAGATAAGAGCACAAAGTTCACAGCAATTTCAAGTCTATGTTGATCATTTTTTTTTCAACATTCACTGGTTTGTCCACAAGGAATTCTCACCTCCTAGTCAAAGAGTCAATGATAAGTTTTACTGTGAGGTTTTGAAGCTGTTGAGGAAGGGCATTCATCGCAAACGTCCAGACAAGTTGAAGAACAACAATTAGTTTCTTCACCATGAAAACGCGCCTGCTCACACATCACAAGTTGTTCAACAATTCTTGACTTCCAAAAAACATAAGTGTTCCACACACATCCCTATTCGCCTGACCGTGCACTCTTTGACTTTTTTCCTTTTCCCAAAAATAAAATTATGGATGAAAGGGAGTAATGATTGAAGAGGCTCAGGCAGATTCACAGGAGGGCCTCAGTGCACTCACCTTGAGAACTTCCAGGGATGCATGGAATCATGTGAAAAACGCTGGGATCGCTGTATTGATGCTCAAGAGAACTACTTCAAAGAAAACAGTAAAAACTATAAGGTACAGTGAGCAACATTTGTTTTACAGTTAAATACCCCGAACTTTGGGTAGCACCTTGTATATAGGCAATGAACCTGTCCCTTCCCTTAATTAGGAATTCACTAGCTAATGCAGTAGGTTTTATAGTAAAGGAAAATTGAATTATGTGCTTTTCTGACTAGGTGAATTATATTTACACAGATTATTTCAGTTTGATATCGAACTCTGCTACAGCTCTGGTCATCATATTCTAGCATATGCAGGTGTGGTTTCTAATCCAGAGATACGGGCTTTAATTAAAGAGAATGGGATTTGCTGAAAAAGGGGTACTGTTGCAAATGTAGACTATGTATTTTTAGCGACTTATGGATATCGAGATTAGTGTAAGGCTTCTTTCACACCAAGCAAATTTGAATCTATATTGAACAAGATTGATTCAAATTCTTTCTCACCAATCTCCTGTAGATGAATGCATCTGTCAGTTGTCCTGCACGAAACTTATCCAACGTCTTCTGTCCATCCACATCTCAGACGCCTCCACATCCTGGGAGCTCTTCCTCTCTTCACCATTTCCGCGCTCACGATGTCGCAACCTCTAACTTTAGGTTTTCCCACACTTCTTCCCTCCGGTATCGCCATTCCAGATATCTTCCTGGGCACTCGTTGCCTCCTGCCATCCTCTTAACATGTCCGTACCACCGCAGCTGTCCCCTCTCCACAAGCTCCACCACGATGCCCTCAAATCAACCTCACACTCTTTCTCAATTTTCTCCTCCTGTATTTTTTGCCACTCCTCTGATCAGTCGCAACACGCGAATCTTGCACGCCTCCAACTTGCTCTTTGCTCTCGTATTAAGAGCCCATGCTTCATGTCCGTACATCAGTATTGGCCTCCGTATACTTGTGTACATCACCATCTTGTCTCGAAATTGCTCTTTTCTTCACAATAGGCAACATACATTGCTGTTGTCAACCACTTAAATTTCCCAAATCTCTCTTATATTTAAACTGGTCATTTGTCTCAGCCTTGGTCTCGCACTCAAGTGACTCACCTCCAAGGAACATCTCCCCCATCATCCGATCAACATCACTCTCGTCTGAGGACGTAGTGTATTGGAGGGAATCCAGGCGCTTCCTAAGCGATAAGAAAAGGGGATTTCTCATGGGGGCACGAGATCTGTCTTCCCGGCACGTTTATCTCTACACCTATCTCCTCTCTCACTCCTCATTGCCCAAACACTTTAGAAATTCTGCAGTCTCTTCTTGACTTTGTGCAAGCAAACAAATGGTCCAAGTCATGCTGCGTATCCAAACATCTCATCCTCCACTCTGTTCTGCACCAATCTCCCACAACTGTCCATCTGTATAATGAACAGTATTGGGGACAGCAATGGGGACAGGGTATTGGGGACAGGAATTCCATATTCAATTCTTCTCGAGCTCCCTCCATCAAAACGAACTCTCCTTGACACACTCTATAAAGCTTTCTAGCTAGAAACTGCAGTTGTTTTTCCAATTAATTCCCTATCTTCTTTTTACTATCTACTCAAAGCGAACACCTAGAATTGTATAATCGATCTCACCAGTCGAAACTATGCACTGCCAACTCTTTGTAGCTTGTGTTCCACCACCTCTCTCAGTCTTCTCTCCAATATCCTCTCATAGATCTTTGCAAGATGCGACATTAATGCAATTCCTCTATAGTTTCCACATTGTTTTATCTTCTTTTTTTATATATGGGGCAGATTGTTGCCCTAATCCATTCACCAGGTACCACCTCATCTCTCCAACACCTGTTCATCAGATTTAACATCTGTCTTTTCCTTAACTCCCACTTCCTTCAGCATCTCTGCAACTATTCCATCTTCTCCCGCTGCATTTCCTCTCTTCATACCTCTCAACGCCACCATCATCTCCTTTCTTCAACCACTTCCTCCTCTTCTCGAACTTTCAGATTCTCTGCTCAACTTCTCCTCACGCGACGAGCCACTCGCGACATTGGTACAATCCTCAAAGAATCTCCTACCATCCATCTCAATCTCCCTTTGGCTTACTATTAGGACTCCGTTTTCGCCCTTTATAGCTCGCGAAAACGGAGTCCTAATAGTAAGCCAAAGGGTATGAATAGGTGGAAAACAATCTCGCTCATGTTAATGGGAGGCTTTCTAAATCTTCGCCTGTCGATATTTTGTTGATTTGGGTTGATTAGAATTTACACCTTCCTATAAATTGTAAATAATTACAAAAAATCTTCAATACGCTTTAAGTAACTGAAATCCACTGTATAAACTTTTATGGAACAAAAACATGTATATATATATTTTAATTTTAATTATTAAATAAATTAATTTCTCTTACATGAAATGAATGATGGGGAAAATATCCAAATTATTATTTCAATTTATATTAAATTAAATAAACTAAATGTTATCAAAATCATATTTCTTAATAAATGAAAAGGAAAGTTTAGTAAGGGAATACAATAAGAAATTCGTAGTAAATTATGAATTGAATACTAACTGTCGGGTCAAGATATCCGCTGAATAGTCCATGCCCTGCGGGAGACATGGTGAGAGATCCTGTGCTATTTCCTTCTTCATGATCACTATCACTTGTCACTATCCACTTTGTAAGATCATCTTCATTCTTGAAGTCAAAGACAATGTCAGTGTCACCTAATGACAATCATAACAATTACAATCCACTTGCAGATTTTATATAATATATATAATATATATATATATATAATATATAATATATATTAGGTATATATAATATATATAATTATATATATATATAATATATATATAGTATATATTATATATAGTATATATATATATATTATCATCCACCTTCTCGATCCCTAAGAACGGGGCTAAGGTGCTTGACATGCACCGGAAACAGAATAATAGTAGAAGAGTATACAAGTCGAAAAGAAAGCCCAGCCTTATCCCACCCCCTTTTATACTATTAGTCGAGAACTCGTTGGCAGCAGAAAACCCACCTCAGAGCTTCACGGACCGCGACGGAACCCTCACTATGGAATCTCGTCAGTGTATAGGTTCATCCCCTTGGCAAGGTGGTCCCACAACGCATACTACCCTGTACAAACCCCACATTCAACTCCTATATATGCACCTATCTCGCCTCTGCAAATTCACGAATTTCCTCGTCCTCAGCATTCTTTATGACTCAATTCCACTCTTTTTCTTCAGCCTCCCAGACCAGTCAATCCCAACACACACACACTAACATCCGCTAACCAACCGCACTATCATCCACCTTCCACATGACCAAACCATACCTCAATGTACTTTCATTTATTCTTTCCCTTTACCCCCTTTCTCACACCACACAACTCTCTAATACGTTCATTTTACATTCTATCAATTTTCAATTATCTCTCACACCTAAAACACGCCCCCAAGATTGTCCATCTGAACACATTGTACTTTAATTCTATACCTCTTATTTCCAGACCGCAAGTCTCACTACTATAACATTATACACAGTACAACATATCCCTCATATAAGACCCAAGGGCACTCAGATATATAATATTATATATATTATATATTATATAAGTATATCTAGTAGATATATATATACTATAGTATATAAATATATATATATATATATATATATATATGATATACTATATTATATATATATATCTATAGTATATATATATGAACATTTGATAATGGTTGACTCCGTTAATATTAGGTTAGGTGTAATTTAGGTTGTTTGGTTAGGATAGGTTAAGTTAGATTAGGTAAGGTTAGGTTAGGGTTAGATTAGGTTAGGTTACCCCCAAAAATTTAATGTAAATTTACCCAAAATTTATTTAAATAAGTAATAAGATACATTAATTTTGATTTTCGCTCCTGGAGTCAACCACTTAAAAATAGCCATATATATAATATATATATAATATACTATATACTATATATATATTGATACTTATATATATATATATAATATATACTATATATATATATATAGTATATATATCGTATATATAGTATATATATAGTATATATATAAAAAGGGGGAATACGCTGAACGCGGAACGGAATTAGTTTTTTGAGAAAATAATGATTTTTGGCTTTTTGGATTTTTTGAGATTCGTGACGTCACGCGGAGAATAAATTTGCAAACAAACTTTTTTTTTAAGTTTGTTATAGTATTATTTGTAACCCTAGGCCCTAGCCCTGAGTTCAAAATTTTAAAATAGGCCCTATAGACTATGACAAAATGAAAGAGCAGCATTAAAGAGTGTTATTTGTAATATTGATGAATATTGCATCAGAAATAAAAGAAACATGTTGAAACATGATTTTGTTTTTGTTTTTGGAAAACAATTTTTTTTTTGTTAATAGTGTAGAAATTTGGAACAGAGTAGCTTTGCTATGATATTATTATTATAATTTTTTATTTCTATTGAAGCTAAATCACTTAAATATGCAAAAAAAATTAAAATATGTATAAAAAAAGCAAAAAATCAAGTGAAAAAATCAGTTGAAAAAATCAATTGATTTTTTCTGTGCCATCCCTGCTGCTGTCACTTTCATGTTGGGGTTATGAAACTGTTTGGTCTGGAACTGTGGGTCTGGCTCTGACTTATATTTTAATTTAAAATGTTTACATTTTCCTGTTAGTCTGGAAGCAGGTTATGTGACAAGCACTGAAGTAGTTATCTATGATAAAATTAGGGATTGTATTTAGAGGTAATAAATTTGTTTGCTATTGCTGAGGCAAATATATATATATTTGATGTTTGTGATGTTTAAGTTATCAAATGCAAAAATTAATGAAATGAAAGCATTAGGACAGATGGAAAATCAGCAACTGAAATGCGACTCATATTTTAATGGCTGCTGCAGAAGCTTTCAACTGTATATTGAAAACTTAATTGTCAATAACATTTGCTTTCAACATCAATGGAGAGAATTCAGAGAATAGAGGCATGCAGACTTTAAAGAAAAATTTAATCCAATGGATTGCAATGCTTTAGTGTTACACTGGGATGGTAAGCTACTTCTAGCTTTACGCAGCTTATAAAAGGTTGAAATACTAGCAAAAATTGTTACTTTTCACTGCAAAGAACAATTATTAGGTACATCTGAAATTCCAACAACTAGGGTATAGGAGAAAATTAAGCCCTAGTAACTTACCAAGAATTGGAAAAATGTATAGAAGAAAAAAATACAGGCATTGTGTTGCATAACAACTGAAAGCAAGCAAGTTTTTCAACACCTGAAAAAATGTTTGATCATGATTTACTCTACCTTCAGTGTCAACATCAAATCTTGAAATCAGTCTTGAGAAATAGATCTGATGCAGTAAAGAGTAGAACTTCTGGAATAGATGTGAATTTGTTTAAACAAAGATCAGGGAAACCTGATCAACCATAGACAATATAAAATACCACAGCGGTGTAAGGGCCTGTCAAGACTGTCGGGCTATCGAGACTTGTCCAATAGTTATAAGTATTTTCATTTACAAATAATGCCATGACTTGTTTAATGTTTAATGGATTGAAAATATCACCAAAGATGTCCGTGACCGTATGCTGGATTTCTACAAGCGGTTATGTCGAAACAGCATAGAAATGGAAATGATTATTGCAAATTATTAGAATTGTCATTGATCTTCCTTGGAGATATCCCACAATGATAAGTTTCATTTTGTATTCTTGGAACTGTGAACCATGCCTGGTAGATGGCAAAGGGGATTTATGACCTTAAAATATATTTATTTCAAGATCAATTTGAACTGACCAAAACAAGAGAACGATTCTATCTGAAGAGGATGAATTTTTCTTATCCGACTCTATCTACAAGTATGTATTTTTCTATCCAACTATCTACGAGTATATTTGCATTTTTCTTTTGGTTTCAATTTTAGCTAGAAACCTTGTTTAATATTTATTTCATGTAAATAATGATATGAACAAAATTTATTGCAAATAAAATTCTCTTGCAAATATAATTTGTAATTCTTTTCCCTAACAAAGTTTGAAGGAAATAAAATTTCATTTATGAAATACCGATTTGCAGTGAAATTTTAAACTTTAGGGTAAAGGCCCTAAAATTTAAAATTTCACTGAAAATTGGTATTTCATTAATGAAACATTTTTATTCCCTTCAAACTTTGTTTGGGAAAAGGATCACAAATTATATTTGAAAGAGAATTTTACTTGCAATAAATAGGAGCCACTATAATAGTTCAATTGGTGAAATTTTGAACAGAGGACTTTTTTATATTGAGCCCATTGCAAAAAGATTTTCGGTTGGGAACAAGTAATTAAGGACCACAAAATAACCAAACAAAATAATAGAATTGAAATCTGG